>WOFM01001108.1:0-121224 GCA_011428145.1 Ericerus pela
TTTCGTTGAACGATGCCCAGTGCATTTAGTATTGATTGCCCCGGTAAAATCAACGCCAGTGTGAGTAAATGGTCGTGCAATCAAAGTTCGAGCAATAGGTAGATCACCCATGATTTATTGTGATGTGGTTGCACGAAGCCGGGTACAGAATACACACTTGTAAATGACACGTTTTATTAATGGTTTGACTCCACCAACGACCCAATATTTGCTTCGAACTTGGTTGAGCAGGAATGACGAGGATGCATGATAGAAGCGAAGGTGGCAGTGTTGCACATATAATTCCAAGAATCGACAACTTTTAGGCAAGATTATTGGATGTTTAATGTCGTATGAAAAGTTGGATAGTGATAATCGACCACCAACACGCAACAAGTTGTTTTTATCTAAGAAAGGGTTCAACGATTGAAGTGAGCTACGATTAGGAATGACGCACTTTTTAGAAATTATTTCGATTTCACGACAATAACTACGAGATTGTCGAGATTGTGTAGCAAAAATTAAACATTTTACTGATAAACTTCTCTCTTCTACTGAGAGGGCATCGACGGTTTTACTTAAATCATTTTTAATCGCACAAGTATTGTGAGCAAAACGAAGCACATATGCAAAAACATTTACACACTTGTTATACGACGAGAATTTGTCGAGAATGTCCAAATAGCGATTTGAATTGGTTAAATTAACTTGTACGATTTTTGATTTTTGTAATTCAGGTATGTCGCAGTCGATTTCAGGCTCCAAATTGAAGTGGGTTTCAAACTCACTGGTTTGCAGCCAGGATGGACCGTGGATCCACAGATGATTGTCAACAAGTTTGGTGACTGAAATTCCTCGCGTTGTAAGATCTGCGGGGTTCTCAAGCGTGTTGACATAACTCCAGTGTCGATAAGGTAACTGTAGGTTGATTGTGGTGGAACAATTTCAAACAAACATTTCAAATTTCTCACTTGGTCCTCTAGGGCTACTTTTGAGTCGCAGAACGCATATACTTGGTAAAGGTCGATGTCCAAAGTTTTTTGTACACGAGTCATAAGCTTAGCTAACAGCCCTGCGCCAAGTAATTTGAGTTGTGGAACAGTTTGTTGTTTGATTGGTGTGACACGATTCTTGCAGCAAATGATTGTGGATTGAATTTCCCTTGAATTAGTAACAGATCTTAGGAACACGACTGCACTGTAAGCGAAAGTGCTGGCATCGCAGAATCCAATTAGCTGTTGATTGGAACTAGTAACCGACGAATATCTGCGAGGTACTGCAAACTTGCTCAGTTGACTAAGCTCCGAGCAGTAAATTTGGATTTTTTGGCAGGTTTGTTCTAAGGCTTCTATGTCCCACGAAGTACCTTCCCGCCATAAATCTTGCATCAAGATTTTTCCTCGAACAATAAATGGTGCTAGAAGTCCCAATGGGTCGAATATGCGAGAAATTAGTGACAAGATGCTTCATCGAGTTATCTTCGTGGTTTTGAATGCATCTTCATCAATTTTGACTCCGATTGAGTCATTCTTTGGTAACCAACGGAGACCAAAAATTGAGATGGAGTTGCTGCGATTGAATTCGACTGTTTTCATGTTGTCTGTCAAATTGTTGTCAATGGCATTTAACAGCTCGGTTGAATTCGAAGTGTATTTTAAGAGTGGAGAACTAGCATCGGCGAATGTTTGGTGTATTATCCGCTGCTTCTGGATTTCTTCCTCAACTGTGGCAGCTCCAGACATAAGATCGTCCACATAGAATTCTGTTCTGATTGACTTTGCCGCTATTGGATGAGACTGATGAATTGAATCTGCTAGTTGCTGCAAGCATTTCGTGGCGATGTATGATGCAGGCGCTGTACCATAAGTTACAGTTTTAAGTCGATAGATGTCAATGTGGGAGAATTCGCTGTATATCACGGTCTTGTTTTCAAATGCTAACTTGGCAATACATCTTTGCTATGTCAGCATTAAATGCAACAGCAAAACTACGAAAACGTAACAAAGTATCGAACAGCTCAGGTTGTAGAGAGGGGCCAACCATTAGGGCTTCATTTAACGAGCAGCCTGTTTTGTTACTAGCTGATGTGTTAAATACCACATGAAGTTTGGTTGTTACTCTTTCTGGACGTACAACACAGTGGTGAGGCATGTAATACAATGGAGTGGTATCACGCTCCTTTTCTGGGACAAGTTCCATGTGTCCTATTTCTCGATATTCACGCATGAAGTCAGAGTACAATTTTCGAATTTCGATTGGATGATTTTCGCTGCGTTTCAGTGAACAAAGTGCCTGATAGTAGACATCAGCAACATCATTTTTACTGCGCTTAAATGGCAAAGATACTTCAAATCGACCTTCATCTAGACGGCGAGTGTTTTTTACAAAGTGTTTTTCACACAATTCATGTTAGGAACTAGTGGGAAAATCAAGAGCAATTTCTTCAATTTCCCAGAATTTTTTCAGTTGCGATTCGATATTCACAACCAAACTACGAGAAAATGTATCAGTACTACATTCCAATTTGAATGCTCCAGATGCAACCCAGCCAAACTGCGATTTTTTGATGTAAATTCCGTCAACAGATCTTCTTTCACCTAGAAGACAAGAATTGACATATTCGACACCAAGTAAAATATCGACTTCATCTGAATTGACATCAGTATCAGCCAGCTCGACATTACTGAAAATGGACTTAGCAAGTTCAATTTTCTTGCGATCAACACAACATGGTATACGAGGCAGAACATCAGCATTGAACAATATAGAAAATTCGTTATACCTTGATGAAACTGAAAGTTGAACTGACCGATTCGATTCGATGGCTGTGTCAGTAATTCCACTGATGATCGAAGTTGATTTACAAGTGCGAATTTTGTTGTTCCGAACAAATTTTTCAGAAACAAGTTCACCTTCTAAACATGGATTAAACAGCAAGCGCGCCTTAACCTTACGAGAATTAAGGTTTATGTACACAACTGCAGATTGGAACATTTTTAGTGATGAGCTCGAAGTATTAGTTGTCAATGTTGTTCCTGTATTCGAAGTATCTGAAGTTGGTGTCACAGTTGTTGATGGACTCGATGTTGACTGTGGAGACGCTGAATTTGAACTTGGCTCCCGATGCAGCAATGTATGATGATTTCCTGAACACTTGTGACAGGTCGGACGAGTGCATTGACCCCCACGATGAGCGGAGTTAAAGCATTTCAGGCACAATCGATTAGCTTTTGCAAGTTGAAAATGTTGATCGACAGTTTTCTCAATGAATTTCTTGCATTGATTTAAAAAATGATTCTGTGAGCACAGTATACAAGGCAATTTCGAATTGGAATTTACCATCAAGGTATTCTTTTCCCCTTTGACCTTATGATCCATAACTCCCATTTAGGATCATAACTCCAATTAATGAACATAATTTCCTCGTATAAACTATGTTCGTATCTCCATTAAACTTATGTTCCACATAAGTCTGATTAACGCACGTTACGTTCTCCTCCTCTCCGGGGATGTCCGTTACCTACCCTCGTCATCGTTTCGCGTTCATGTTTTACATGTGAATGCGAAAATTCAAGCTGCGCAAACTCGGCTGCGCAACCTGGCCACCAATCGGACTACCTTGGCTCGGTTTACAGGAGAGCGCCACTTCTCCCAGTCATGTAAGGTTTGTTGATCGAGTAAACAAGAAACACAATATGCGATGTAATGAGAAAAAGTGGTATCGATAGTCTCTTCATGTGCCTTAAGACCACGTATGATAACATCAACCTTATCAAGTAGGTAACGAATGCTACTATCGCATTTAATTGGTTCGAGGTTACGAAGGTTTCTAAACAATGTACGCACTACAGTACGACGATTATCATAGCGTTTGTTTAGATATTCCCACGCTTCAGAATACGCCCTTTTGCTCAACTCAAAATCACAAATAATGTCTTGAGCATCACCTATAAGCGCTTCCTTCAAGTAATACAATTTCTGTACGTTGGATAGTTCGTTATTCTCATGGATTAAGTTTTCGAACAGACTTTTGAAATTCATGAATTTTAGAATATCACCATCAAACTTAGGTACTTGAATGCGATTTAATCGAGGTTGACAACTATTACTGTGATTCGAAGTAATAGAATTATCGAGTAATGACTTGGAAGGCACCAAAGATTCACGAGATTGTTGAGTAGATAAGGTTTTATGAAATGCTTTAACTTTACCTTCATACTGGAACAGGGTCATGTTGGCCTCATCCAGATCCTTCAGGAATTGTGACTCGAGATTGTTGTAGTCCTCCACCTTTTCATCCATTGCCATTAAACATTCTTCTGTAATGTCTTCAAACTGCTTCTTCACCAATCAAAAATTGAAGATTGCAGCTTCAAGCTTGCTTAATGTTTCAATGTCCAACGTTTAAAACCTACAGAGGGTAGCCAATTGGTCTTTAGCTCTACCAACATTGAGTTTGTGTAACCTTCTCTTCTTTTTTAGAGCATCCATTTTGGATCAGTCCGAATGACTGTGTCTTCAGGATCACACTAATTAGAATTGATACTTGAAACTAACAAAATTAATCAACTCAGAAACACTGAGTTTTGAAACGAACAAATTGTTAATAAAATTAACTTGCAAAAAAATGAAAACGAAATTGGTATGACGAGAAGAAAAACGAACTATTTATCTGTACATTACCATTGCTATGACAAACTTTTTCTTGCATTACTATCAGTGAAAAAATGAACTTTTTAAATACCTTGTATTTAATTACCACTGGCCGTAAATATCCGGCCCGAAGGACCATTGTTTTGTGCGATGTAATTAAATAAAAAAGGCATTTCGAAACAAACAAATTAATATATTGCAAAAAATGAAATTGCTACGAAAAACGAAACATTAGCGTGTGACGTCCCAAAATGATAATCACATGTTTATGAAATTTGTTTAAAATTAGAAATGATGAAAGAGGTGAAATTTTGAAGAGACAGCCCAAGATCGCAGATCGCAAGAAATACTAATATCCTAGATCAGGAAGGGAAAACAGTGTGAAACGAGCTAGCCTACATACTACTTAAAACCATGAGGTCTTGCCTCATGGTACCTCACACAACTCCCCATAATTTATTGTTAAAGAGCCTTAACTCAAGAAGAACGATCTTTTTTACATTTTAATTATCGATTAATTTGAATATCATAGCTACCGGTTGTTGTAACCAAGTGTTTGAGAATCTTTGTCTTCGATGTTGATGATCCGTCAGCTGAGTAATTCTGGTTTCATGATAATTCGAAGTCACCAGTAAAAGATGTCTTACCGTTTTATAATCTTGGTTCCATAACGCGATTGTAATGAGCGATATCAATAGGAACAAGGAGAAAAACGATTCATTGAATTAAAAAGCACTTTTAATTACTTTTGTATTATTTTATTCTTGTTTCGGAGACGTGAACGAAAAACGTACTGATCACTTGGTGTTCTAAAAACGGAGAGAGATATGTTTGTCAATTCTCGTCACACTACATATCTCTTATCTTATAAAATCAGATCACCTCCACGTCACTATTCTTATTCAATATTCATCGTTGAGTTCCGTCTATTATATTTTATTTTCTGTAATTTTATTTAACGAACATTATCAAAGACAGGAGAACATGGGAATTTTTAAGGAGGGAATTGAATTTTAACCATTGATGACGGAACTCAACATATCATAATTATAACATGACGAATTTTATCTTATACTATGTGAGTATAGAAATGGACTTCACATAATTGCCCCCTCACAAGTTTCTGAATTACCCTGCCCAAAAGGGTTAATTCAGGAACTTGGAACTAGGACTATATTTAAAAGAAAATTGATGGTGGTCCCATCTAATATTAGGTAGAAACAAATCTATTTATTAACGATCTAAGATTAGCAACACAAACAAAACAATTAGTTATCCTCGTATGAATTACAAAAAAAAATGAAAGTGATAAAGTTAAAAAGGAGGTATGGAAAAAAAATTCATTAATATTATATCTTATTGAGCAAATGTTTAACAAAAAGGAATAAAAATAAGAGGAAACTTAACATCACAATAGAGATCGATAGGTAGGAAGCAAATAAACCCATATCAGTAAACTAAAGGGGAGATCTTCATTTTAATTTCTTAAGAATATTTATATATATTAATAAAAAAAAAGGTACATTGGGAAGGATAATGATAATAATAGAGAGAACAAGAACGCGAAAACAAAGTTAACAAATAAAAAGAAAACAAATTACTTGATCGAGAAGGGAAATTGATCGATAAAGTAGAATACTATTACTCACATAATTCTCCTTCGTGTGGTTGGCGGCCGAGTCTCGCTTGGTAGGAGTTTTCCATCATTTTGCCGTTGTTCACGAAGAACAAAACTCCACCCCTGATGGGTCCCTGGCGTGCTTTCGCGTATCTGTTCATGAAGGTCTGCCCCAGGATAACCAGATCACGATACTTCCCTTTCTTCGTGTTGAAGATGTAAAATCTTTCGTGGAAGACTGTGTCGTTCCACCCCGACAACGAGAATTCAACGTAGGTAACGCTCCTCACCATTCCCAAGTCGCACCAATCAGGAGTATATTTCACTTGCACATCGTCGTGCACTCTCATCTCATGAGTCAACAGTTTGCGATTGATGAAGGAGACTGGAGCTTTCGTATCGATCGTCACTCCCTTGAAGCTGTTGAAAAACTTCGTGGCATCGAAATGGAATGAGCAGGTGATCGCAGTGGGCAGCTCTTGATAAATCCGCTCGATGGGCATCACATACTGGTGCGTTGGAGGGAGGTATTCGTCGAGGAGTCTCGGTTGATATTGACTAGGTTGCGCGATTCCGAGATTAGCAGTTTCCTCGCGCGTTACCTCCTCATCCCAGTTTTCCTCGTAGTGGAAAGGTGGGGTGGGTGGACGTATCGGGGAGAACGTTACCCTCCTTTCACCCTGTTTAAAGGGTGGAACGAGATCGGTTTGCTTGTTGAGGATTTCGGCTACGTCTCTTAGTTTCACTACCTTTTGGTCTTTGATGGCTGGGAATTCCTCACGGCTGCTACTGGCTATCGGCTCCATCTGGATTTTTTGTTCGATCGCGGGTTGGGGTGACTGGCTCATTTCCTTCTCAATCTGTCGTACGTTTTTGATCTGGAATTGGGGGGGGAGGAGTATTTAATCTTTGCTTTTTTGGGGAAATTCTCTCCATGGGGTCGTTGATCAATCCTGACCTCTTTTTTTTTTGGGTCATACCGACAAATATTACCTCTTCGGTCTCGTTTTTATTGATAACTCGTGGCTTCAGAATTTTGAAAAAGAAAGAAAGGAAGAAGAAGTCAGGTAATCGTAACTTAATCGAGAGAATTTCGAGTCGAAGGTTTAGTGATTTTAATGATAAAGAAGAAGATTTTTACCTCAACTTGGGGTGGTGTTGATGACGATTTAGTCTCGGTGGAAATATCCAACTGAACATGAAAGGACTCCAATGATCTGATCATTTCGACGAGCTGAGTTATTGTCGTTTTAATTTCTTGGGTGTATCTTTTTTGGGCATTGCGGATCAGGTCTACTTCTTTCAGCGCATCTTTTAGCTTGCCGATAGCAATGTGATGAAGAGTTTTGCACTCTTCGAGTACCCTGCACGTCTCCAAGTTTATTTCCATGCAGGCCATGACATTTGTGGTTATTTTCTCTAATTTAGAATCGGAGACTTGCATGGCTTTCTCGAATTCTAAGCGAGCGTCTTCACCTAATTTCTGTAGTCGGTCCGGGGTTCTTTGATCTGCCATCTTTCAAAAGATTTTTATTAATTTAATTGAAAATTTTATTGTTTAATTAAGATTATTTAACCTTTTACTTTTTAATTTTACTGAAATGTTCTAAGTTTTAATTGTGGGGACACGTTAGGCTTCGTACTTGTTGATCCTACGTATAGATAATTAAATGAATGATTAGTTATTATTATTATTCACTGATATCACTAATATCCTGCCCCCTCAAAATAGTTTGAACCGTTACTTACTTTTAGAGAAGCGGGAGAACTTTTTGAAAAGAAAAGAATCTGATGCACGTGGTCTTTTTCACGATCCTGATCTGAATAGCAGGTAGAAACTTATTACTCTCGTTGCACTATCAATTAATTATCGAAATATGTTTTTACTTACTTAGTTACTGTTGCTTGATCGTCGAATTCATTAATTGAACAGTTATTCACTTTATTATTAATTAATTTTTTACATGAACACTTCCGACATATTCACAGTTCATCATCAGTCATCGAGTGGTTTGAAGATTGCGTATTTTGGTGTCTTAGCGTATGAATTCTATTTTTATCTTCACGTGATCTTTATCTCTTTTCCCATTGGTCGGGATCTATTTGTCATGATGAGATATCAACGAGATAGTAGTGTTGTCCGTTTTTGTTGTTGTTTGTTTCAATATTTTTAATGTGAACGTAAACGGAATTTAAGTGTTCGGTAGTAGAGATGGAGATTTTATAAGTATTTGCTGAATTTTTTGTTACAGGTGTTAAATTGTTTGGTGGTTTCGATTGGTTTCACTTCTTGAGGTCTCGAATACTTCGTTGATAGATTTTTCCATCCGGCGTTCGCAGTATATAGCTGTTGGATCCTCTCTTTTCGATAACCTCGCAGGGTCCGATGTAATTTACAGTAAGTTTTCCTGATTTCCCTCGTTCTTTGTCCGAAAGTGTATGGTTTTTTATGTAAACTGTGTCTCCTGGTTCAAATTCTGTTATTGTTTTGTTATCATTGTTACGTTTTCGGATTTCTATCGCATTTTTTGTGTTTTCTAATGCTTGCCTGAGTATCTCTTCGTGTTTTTCATTGGATATTGCTTTCTTTTCCAATCTTTCGTCGATCTCTATTTTCAACATCAGGGTTATGGGTGCGAATTTTGTTGTTGCATGATCTGTTTCGTTTAAGCGCCTTTCTATGTCTTTTATAAATTGATACCAATGTGAATGTTGAGTTGGACATCGGACTCTAAGACAATCACCAATAATTCGCATTCTAGTTTCAACCGGATTTGAGGATGGAGTATAGGGAGAGGTAAATCTACACTCGATCCCTACATCTTCCCATCTATTAATCCAGTCTGCTGACGTGAACTGCGGTCCATTATCGGTAAGTAATGTTTTAGCTTCTCCAAACTCTTCCATGAATCTTTCAACTCTATTAATGCAAACGTTTGTGGAAGCTTTTCTTATCGGGTAGAGTTTAGTATATTTCGTAAACAAATCCATAACTACCATTATTTTATTTAAGCCGAGTGGAGCATTCGGTAGTGGGCCATAGAGATCTATCGATAATGTTTCCATTGGTTTTTCTGCGAAGACTGATTTAAATTTGCCTGTTAACTGTTGATTCGAGTGTTTAGCTCGTTTGCAAATTTCGCAGGTCGCACAGTATTGTTCTACGTCTGATTTTAAACCAGGCCAATCATAATGTCGACGGATTATATCCAATGTTTTCTTAATTCCAGGATGAACGTATTGATCATGAAGGAGTTCGATGATAGGTATTCGAAGCGGAGATGGAATTAACAGTCTACGTATACCATGTTCGGAGATGTAGTAGGCCGTATCTTTGAAGATTTCTACTCGAGGTGATCGTTTCTTAATTAATGATGAAATCTCTTGATCCCTCTTTTGTAATTCAGGTATTTCGTTTAGCATCTGGTTAATTGATATTTTCATTTCAGATGTAGCTAACATTAGCACGGCGGCCGATGCGGTGTCTCGCAATTCAACAATTTCTGGTAATGTACGAAGTCTACTTAATGCATCTGCGGCAATATTCGCTTTTCCTGGTATATGACTAATGAAGTCAATTTCAAAGTTAAATAGGTAAGTTCTCCATCGACTTACTCTCTGATTTACTGTATCTTCTAGTCTTAATAGGTACGTTAAAGCTTCGTGGTCGCATTTTATATAAATTTTACGATCTACCAACATATATTCATTTTTCTTAATCGTATATATGATTGCTAGTAATTCTTTTTTGAAGGTGAAGTAGTTCTTTTCACTCTTCTTGAGAAGGCGGCTCACTACAGAAACTACACGAGGTATACCATTTTCTGGGTCGAATTGTACTACTAAACCAGCGATCGCAACATCTGAAGCGTCCGTGAAGACCGAGAAGGGTAAGTCCCAATCAGGATGATTTTGTAATATGCACTTTGCCATTTCTATTTTGATTTTGTCGAAGCTTGCTTGCTGCTCTTCTTCCCACTTAAACGTTACATTTTGTCTTAATAATTCGTATAGTGGAGCAGCTATCTCCGCACATGTAACAATGTGGGATCGGTAATAATTCATTATTCCTAGAAATGATTGTACTTCTTTTTTCGAAGCAGGTCTCCGAATCTTATATATCGATTCGGCTCTTTTTGGATCTGGTCTTACTCCTAGACAATCTATGAGGAAACCGAGAAATCTAGCATGATCAGCAAAGAACGAGCATTTTTGAAGGTTTATGATTAATCCATTTTTCATCAGACGTGTAATTACTAACTTCACATGTTTTAGGTGTTCTTTCGGATTCTTTGAGAAGATTAATAGATCATCGACGTATACCGCTACACAATGTTCGAGTCCAGCTAATACTATTCGGAGCATCGCAATGAAGGCTTGCATGGAATCTTTAAGACCAAAAGCGATACGATTCATTACATGCGGTTCACCTTCAAACAGAAATCCAATGTACTTTCTTGAATTCTTTGTTAGAGGTACCTGTAAAAATCCATTAGCTAAATCTATTTTTGTAAATAAGCTTGCCCCCTCGAACAACGTCTTAATCTTATCAATTGGAGGGACGCAATCTCCTCTGGTACCCATATGTTTGTTGATTTCTCTTGAATCTAAACAGACTCTTAGATCACCATTATCCTTTACTGCTACAGTGAGGGGTGATAAATATTCGCAACCTTCTTTTGATATTACACCGTTCTTGTGCCAGAAATCTATTATCTCTTTTACTCTTCCTCTTCTAGCTTGTGGCACAATTCTCTCAGGAATACAAAATGGTTTGATCGTTGGTTTTATGATCAACTCGTGCTCATAGACGTTGCAGCATCCTATTTTATCAATAAATGCCTCGTGTAAGTCGAGTAGTGTGTCTGCTAATTCTTTTCGAAATTCGTCCGCGATTTCTACACCAGCACATTTCTCTAATATCTCTCCTCTTAGTTTATCAGGTATGTTCACAACCGTGATCGAGAGAACAGGAGCTGATGACATTTTTGGAAGTACTAGATCCGGCGGTGTTCCACGTTTCCAACCTTTCACTACGAAGCGGGCTTCAGGATTGTCTGGATCTCTACAATGTAATTCCCTGGAAATGCTATGCGGATTCATATCTGATCGCTCAAGAAGCTCTCTCCCGAGTAACAGTGTCGCATTTAAATCTTGACAAATTCTGAAAATGCCTGTATATGTAGCTTCTCTTCCATCTTCTGTCACAAACGTGAAGGGAAGGTCTATGCTGCCTGAGATTTTAATTTTTGGATGACCTGCAGCAAAGCTTACATTCTGATATGGTACTTTTTATCTTTTTAATTTTAGATCTGGGTTATCTTTCATCAACGTTTTTAGGAAAGATAAAGTCACAAAGGAATATGGTGATCCCTGATCTATAAAAATATCGTATGTGTTTCTGTTTTCACCTATTATTGCGGGGACGAGATAGGCATGGATAAATGAGTATTTCTCGACATAGGCATTCACTTCTGTGTTTTCGTCTCCTGATTCTACATCATCTATAATGCAGAGACATGCTGTGCCTAGGTTTATTTCGAATTCACTCTCTACATTTTTCTCGCCCCCTAAATCAAAATCCAGCACCAAGTAGTCATCGGGCAGATCAGCAGTCATGAAGTGGACACTGACTTTTTCTTTACCCGGGGCTTCAATAATTGTCGTTACCAAGTGAGACATTACTTGATCGATGTCGATCGCCTCTTCTCTTGAGTAATGATAATTTAATGCTACTATCTTCCTATCAAATTGGACTCCGCTGGGTTGATCTTTTGTTGGTATTAATCTCTTCTTCTGGTGTTTCTGTATGAACATTTTCTCCAAATTTAGTACGAAAATGTCCGTAAAACATTTCACAAGATCCCAGATTCTATTATTTACTCCCTTTAACCTATTCATATAGAGAGTGTTGGCCATTCTAGCTGGGTCCGGTGGTATCGTCGCAAACACTGCTGTTAATATTTGTTGCCCGTTTAATAGATATGCAGCAAGATCTTGTAGTGTTTTTGCGAAAGTTTGTATCTCAAAATTCCCATTTATCACCAATGACTCGCCAAAACCGATTATGATTTTGTCGTTTTCAAATGAATTCTTTTTAACAATCTCGATCAGTTGGTTCAAACTCGTTAGCTTTTCCATTGGTGCTAATTTCTCTGGCGGAAGGTTATGGGCGTTTGACAGGGGGGTTTTCTTCAACCAGCTCATAATTGTCGAATCCCCAAATACTTTGTAGTCTTTCCATTTGGGAATGATATATTCGCTTCTTAATGCGAATCTGGGTTGGAAATTTGTGGCTTTCAGCGCCATTTGTTCCTCAGGCCTTTTATTTTCTGGCTGACGGTCAATGTGGCCTACCATCTCCGTCACCACTCGTTTCCCGAATGATCATTCGTTTGGCGAGTATACTCTAACACATCTTCCTGCGACAGTTGGCTTTCTATTGGAGGTGATGGAGTAGATGTGTTTTGCGTCTGGATCGGTGTTATGTTCAATACTGGAGGTGCTTGTTGTCGTTGGGGGAAGCCTATTGGCAGACCTCTTCTTCGTAATGGATCAGGAAGCGGTGTTGTAATCGGAAAGTCGAATTGGTTTTCAATTTCTTCGAGCTTTGCTAATAGTGTTTCGAAATTCTTAAAATGTTTCTGTTTTAGTTGAGTCATATACTTCTCGGGTATTTTTCTGCTTAGGGTGTGAAAGATCCGTTGTGTGGTCTCTTCACATTCCAATAGTCGACTGTATGCTTGTAGTATATATGTCGACACATGTTCGTATTTAGCAGGATCGTAACGACCATTTTGTATTGCTCGGATTTCTGCTTGTTTCCTGGAATCGGTCCAATATAGCTGAAGGAAATGATTTTTACATTTTGAATAAGTCCACCCCCTAGAGTAAATTTCGGAGTTTGGAAAGGAGGCCAGATCGAAACATTCTCCAAAGATACTGCCTTTTCGGTTATCATCGTAAATGTTAGCCGTACATCTTTCAAAGGCTCTTATGAATCCTATTGGGGATCTGTAGTCGCTTTTCCCGGTATACTTCGGAAGTTTTGTGGGATCAAAGATCCTATCTCCAGGTTTCTCTTGCACCACTACTCGAGATTCTTTCAAGATCGGCGGAGGTCTGGATAAATCTATATTCGGAACATCGGGACCATTTCTCTCATCTGCGAAAAACGAGGGTTTCGATTTATCATTTAGTTTCTCTAGGATTATTTGAGACTCGGATAGTGACCTTCTCCTTTGTACTGATCTTGTAGAGGCTTGATCGCGAGTAATTTGAGAGTTAGCCAAATAGCGGTTATTCATTATTTCTTCTATACGAGAAGTTACCTCACGGATTATTTCATCTTTGTCATTTCTAGAATTCTCCAATGTGGTTACTCTACTGGTTAGATTAATCTCAGTTGATTCATTTTGTTGTACAATGTGGTCTGAAGGGAATAGTTGACCATTCTGAATCATTGATGGCCTAATCGTAGAACTCATTGGTCCTAAGTATTCATTTCTCCCTCCTTGATCTCTAAATATTCCACTAGATTTGTTTTGATCTATTGTATGTCGTACTTTCGTGAACTTTTTCCGTCGACCTACACTACTATGGGAAGCATCGGAATTTGGTTGTTCAGATTCTGAATTTTTAATTTTAACTTCCTGTATTAATTTACTCTTTTGTAATTCTAGGTTCAAAATCCTTTGTTCCAGCTCAAATTGGCGTTCAAGACTTATATCCGCTAATCCTTTGTAAAATATCAGGGGATTAATACCCTCGGGAACTTCACTTACTAACGCTTCTATTTTATTTTTAGTAGGGGTTTCCTTCTCTTCATCTTCTCCCGACGACTCTCCCTTCAGGTTCAAAAGAAGTTGATCTTGTTCTTTTTCCTGTTTCTTTCTTCTCGTTAACAATCTCTCCTGTCTCTCTTTCTCTGACTGTCCTTCTGATTCACCTGGAGTTTTGTTCTCTTTCTTTTCTTGATTTGGAGGATCTATAAAATACGTGATGTTTAATTTTATAAAGTTTAGTAATCTAGAATGTTCCTTACTATCTCTTACCACTTCTCTGTGGGAGTTTATCTTTATTCTTATCCATGGTTACTCGTAATTATGGTGGATAAATCCTATAAATAATTTCAAATAAATTTTATTAATTCTCTTCTCGTTCGGAGTTTTCAACTCATTAAACTGTTCTATACTAACCACCGCTACGGGTATCGGAGAAAATGTTGTTTGTTTGGTCCTACTTGATTCAAAATTCTCTCTTTTTGAGGATAACAGTGGGATTTCTATAATCGAAAAGTTTACATATATGTAGCCACTGAAATTGTTAATACATTTTAATTATTTGAAAAGATCGTTCCTTCGAATCAATTTTGAATAATTAATAAATCATTCCCATATGCAAGATCAAACCGGGACCAGAGTTTGATTTTGACATTAGGATTCTATTTTAATTGTTTATTTTATTTTAAATTTATCGTATGCGTTACGTTATTGAGAGAGGATAGGTAAAAGTTAATTATTACTTTATTTATTCTATTCTTCTATCATTCTCATTTAATTGTGAGTGGAATCCAAGATCTTTAATTTGGGCTTTGTTTCTTATTATTAAATTCCCACTCGCAATGTTAATATTCTAATTTCTACTTTTTTTTTTTTTTTTTTTTATAGTTTTATTAAAAAGGAATGGTGATCAGCCATCCTGAATTTAAAATACATACACATTATATGGCCGAAATTAATAAATGCATAAAAATACATAATAAGAAAATACACAAAAAGACATAATATATATAAAGAAAGAATTTTTTTGTTGTTTTGTTGCTCAATGGGCGGGTGAAAATAATTGCTCTGAGGGCTTATGTAGACTGTAGATTGAGGTCGGAGATACATTTAGCAAGTTCACAGTCTTATAGTAAGGTTAGGTTTCACTACGTTCACTAGGTTGGGGGGAAGGGGAAAATCGAAACATCTAGGATATGATGGATGTGAGGGAAACGACCTGTCACATTTTAAATAGGGTCACGAGCCCAAATAATAACAGATCGGCAATGCAGTACACTGCCTGAGAACGGTCGCCAGGTTCTTATTTTTCTGGTTGCGGATAAAAAGAACCAAAAACCAAAATAAGTTTTTAGAGAGAAAAAAGGAATTAGGATTAGCTAGATCCTTCCTTGCTTAGTGAACTCTGGATCTAACCAGGAACAGAGCGCCAACCAATCAGATGGGTTGTAATATGCTCATCAAAAAAAAAGGTATTTCCTACTAATCTACTACTCAGGCTGTCCGAAAGCTGGGTCCGGAAAATTTCGGAATAATAGAAAATTCTTATGTTTTGAGAGGTTTTTTTATTTTAAATACTATTAGAATTGATGGTTAAAGTGTCTATTGAAATTTCGCACATGGTTCTAAATTTTACCACTACTGGTTTCAAAAAGGTTTTTCGTATTTTATTAATTAATATTTTACTATGATTTTCTAATTTTAATTAAAAAGTTTTGTTTGCCGTGTGGATAAAGCTATTGATTACAGGTCATGTCACTGAACATAAAGACAAAGCTCTATGTCCTGTCACGGTCGCCATATTAAATATGTGACGTCCCAAAATAATAATCACATGTTTATGAAATTTGTTTAAAATTAGAAATGATGAAAGAGGTGAAATTTTGAAGAGACAGCCCAAGATCGCAGATCGCAAGAAATACTAATATCCTAGATCAGGAAGGGAAAACAGTGTGAAACGAGCTAGCCTACATACTACTTAAAACCATGAGGTCTTGCCTCATGGTACCTCACACAACTCCCCATAATTTATTGTTAAAGAGCCTTAACTCAAGAAGAACGATCTTTTTTACATTTTAATTATCGATTAATTTGAATATCATAGCTACCGGTTGTTGTAACCAAGTGTTTGAGAATCTTTGTCTTCGATGTTGATGATCCGTCAGCTGAGTAATTCTGGTTTCATGATAATTCGAAGTCACCAGTAAAAGATGTCTTACCGTTTTATAATCTTGGTTCCATAACGCGATTGTAATGAGCGATATCAATAGGAACAAGGAGAAAAACGATTCATTGAATTAAAAAGCACTTTTAATTACTTTTGTATTATTTTATTCTTGTTTCGGAGACGTGAACGAAAAACGTACCGATCACTTGGTGTTCTAAAAATGGAGAGAGATATGTTTGTCAATTCTCGTCACACTACATATCTCTTATCTTATAAAATCAGATCACCTCCACGTCACTATTCTTATTCAATATTCATCGTTGAGTTCCGTCTATTATATTTTATTTTCTGTAATTTTATTTAACGAACATTATCAAAGACAGGAGAACATGGGAATTTTTAAGGAGGGAATTGAATTTTAACCATTGATGACGGAACTCAACATATCATAATTATAACATGACGAATTTTATCTTATACTATGTGAGTATAGAAATGGACTTCACAAGCGGACTGTATGTGAATTTATCATGATGATAATAATAAGAGAAGCTAGAAGCTACGAGAGAAAAACGTGGCCGCTCAGTGTAGCCTAGTGAGGCGCATAAAAATACGTCAACAAATGACTTTAGGACATGAACAAGCAATCCCTTTAATGAGATTTGAAAATCTAAAAGAAGAAGATAAAACATTGAATAATTTAAAAAGAATACTTAAAGAGAGTTTTGATAAAAAAATAAGAGATATACAAATATTACATGAATATAGAAATTATAATAATCAAAATAGAAATAATTATCAAAACAACAATTATAAAAATAATAATAATAATAATAATAGATCAGCTCATGTAAAATCAAATTGCTCTGAAAATAATGAAAAGATGAATTATAATACAAATAGTAATGGTAATTATACTAATAAAAATGAAAATAATAATAATAAATCGGAAGTACATTTGACTTCAGATATTAATAAATTCATAAATATTCAAAAATTCGTGCAACCAATTAAATTAATGTGTGCTATGAAAGGAGCCTTTTCATATGCAACTCATAAAGGAACTATGTCAATTTTAATAGAAAACAAATTTAAAGAACAACAAATAATTAACTTATTAGATGTACATTTTGTACCTGAGCTAAATTATTACATATTGTCAGGAATAAGAGTTATGGAAACAGGAATATTGAATATAGATCAAGGAAAAAATATAGCAAATATCTACTTTATAGAAACAAATAAAATTTTAATGTCAGCTATTAAGAATGATGGTGTTTTTGTAATAAATTATGAATTAGTAGGAAAAAGAGAGAATTTGTATGCCAGTCACTAAAGATGACAAGTGGAATGATTATGAAATAGAATTGGAAATTGAAGAAGATGATAATATGAATTCACTAGAAACAGATTGGAATGATTATGAAGTGTCATTAGATATTATGGATAGTAGTGATCCATCTCAGGGGGTGATACCCTAAGAATTTATGAAATAAATGATGATAATGAAAGTTCTTTAAATATAACTAACCAAAATAATAATATTGAAAATAAAATTAATACTGAAAATAACAATGATGATAATAATTTACATATTGAAAATGAAAATATGAATATACCACAGGAATATATGGAAATTAATGAAAATACTGGTAATGATAATGATTTAATTAATGAAAATGAAATCCTTTTAGAAAATAATTTAAATGAAAATACTAATATAGAAAACTCACAAAATAATAATGAAAATCAAACAATACCATTCACCAATAATACTATAGAAAAACAAAAAATAATTATTATGGCATAGAAGAATGGGACATATTAGTGGAAAATACCTTAAATTACTACAAAAACTATCAACAGGCATCCCAACATCATTAAAATTTAAAGATAATGAATTTATAAATTGAGAAATATGCCAAATTGCTAATAACAGCAGACTAGGACACAATAATTTTAGAACAAAACCTGATAAAAAACTACAATACGGTACCGACATGATTTTGAGTAAACATATTTTCAATTTTTTTTTTTTAAATAAAAAATATCAGTGAAAATTGCATTAAAATTGGTTGGATAGAATGGGAGAAAATGAATGGTAAAGTTGAGTTGTCAAAAAATGTGATATTTTTTGAGCAGTGGGTGTGATGTCATAGAATTGACACAGCAGCAAACTTTTCACCTCCTTCACAGGTTTCTCATTCATTCATTCCTCACTCTCCTGTGTTTAAACATTGGTTTAGTTAAGCTCATCAATTTAGAAAGTTCATGGTGACTGTGAGGGAGGGGATGAAAGGATGTGCACTTGCACCCCCACTCCCTTGTTTATAGACAAATTCAAAACATTAAAAAACAATAAAGACTAAGAAAATCAAAAACCAATTACCTATTCCTTATTTGTTTTTATATTAGAGCACAGCCTTGAAAAAAAATTTTGGTGATGCCTGGGGAGTTATTTACTTTGAGGGCTGAGTTCATATTTGCAACTCATTTTTAGATTTAACCCTTCATTTAGCCGCCTGTAGCCCAAGAAATGGAATTAAGATAATATTTTTGGATGTTATTGAGTGAGACATCCATAATATTGTTTTTTGAGGCTCTGAGTTTACATTTATAATCCATTTTTAGATTGAACCCCTCCTTGGCACCCTGTGACCCCAAATAGGGGTTAAGATAATATTCTTTAATATTATTGAATAATATATCATTAATAACATTTTTTGAGGTGTTGAGTTTAGATTTGCAATCTATTTTTAAATCAAACACCTCATTATCCCCCTTGTGACCCTAAACAGGGGGTTCAAATAAAATCCTTAGATATTATTCAGTGATACACCATAAATAATGTTTTTTGAGGCACTGAGATAATATTTACAATCCATTTTTAGATTGAACCACTTTTTTTCTTCCTGTGGCCCCAAAAAAGGGATTGCAATTATATCTTCACTTATTATTGAGTGATTTATTAGGTATTGGATGCCCATGTTTTTTGAGATCAACAAAAAACAACAAAATTCAGTAAAACCACTTGCCCAGCTTACTAGTAAGAAAAATAAGATTTTTGTATTTGTACTCAGAAACTTGTAAAACATTATAAACAATATATCACACAATAAAATGTGAAAAGTTAAAATTAGCTAGTTATATTTGAACCACTTTGGATCACATTATAAGGAGTTGAATGAAGAAATACATGTCAAAATAAAACTTCAAGTTTAAAAAAGTTACCAACAATGTATCACACAATATAATAGGGAAATTCAAAATTATCCCTTTTCAGAGCCCCTGTCGGATCACATAATGGGTAAAATTAATAAATTACGTCAAATTCAAAATTAGCAGCTAAAAAACTATCACCAATGATGTATTACATAATAATATGAAAAAAAATGGGCCCTTTTATGAGTCCCTTTGGTTCAAAATATTGATCAAATTAAAAAATTTAAGGTCCAATTTGAAATCAGTACCTCAAAAAATATTTTTTTAAGGCATAAACAAACAATATTATACCACCTTTGTGTTGAGTTGGATAATTTCATTGTATATATGTTAAAAGTTCCAAGAAAATGAATTTTTGGCTCATATCTTCTGCCCCTTTCTTATTTTTGGAATTTCAAAAAAAAAAAAAAAATTAGATGTGATACTCGAACACCCTCATAGCAATTTTCACCTTCCACCTCAATGGGAAGTACAAAAAATAAATACAGATAGAAACCCAAACTTCTTGAATCTTATTTACTTAGGTGATAATTTATACTTTGAGCTTTCTGTGCCAAAAGTTTTCTTGGGTCCTGAAATGAAATGTGTGCCCACCCTTACTTCAAAGTTATTTTTTAAAGTTAATTTTGTTCAGTAAATTTTCACCAAAAACCTACTTAAAAATGAAGTATTAATGAGATGTATTAAAACCAGCAACCTCAGATAATGAAAAATATAAAAACATCATTTCTATGACATCACAACAACAGGGTGCGCATCGAGGTACCATTTTTGGTGCAGCGCAACTTTGACATCTTATATCTTCATTTCTATTTAATATTTTTCAAAAAAAAATTTCAGAACCTTCATTCACAGGCCTTAGACTATCTCTCCCATTAATTTCAAGCAATTCTGAGAGTCATGTCCGGTACCCTATTAATTTCATCAGATATTATGGGACCATTTTCCCAATCGATTCAAAATCAGAAATACCTATTAACATTTATAGACCATTTCTCAAAATTTACTTTTGTAATACCAAGAACATCACGTAATGATGTATTTAACAATTTTAAAATAATAGTAAACTCATTAAAAAATAAATTTCCAGAATATCCCAGAGGAACATTAAGAACTGATAATTCAAAGGAATACACGGATATTAGAATGTTAAATTTTTGTCAGGAACAGGGAATTACTTTAGAAACTACGGTCCCTTATTCACCTGAACTTAATGGTATTGCTGAGAGACAGAATCAAACTATAATGAGAAGGGTTACGACAATGATTTTTGATAGTAATTTGAATCTTCAATTTTGGACTTATGCAACTACAACAGCAGCTTATTTAATAAATAGATCGCCAACCAAATCCAATCCTGATTTTAAAACACCCTTTGAAATGTTTTTTAATTGTAAACCAAATTTAAATTATATCAAGATTTTTGGTTCATTGGCTTTCAAGCTCATACTTATAGAAATTAGACAACGAAATTCAACCACACAAATTAAAAAGAAACAAAAGAAAATAGATCCTAAACTCTCAAATAGATTGGAAAAGAATATTTTAATGGGTTATACCACTACCGGATATTGTTTAAGGGATCCTTTTCCCACAAAATATCATATAGCATGAGATGTCAAATTTAATGAAAATAAAAATATATCACACCTTAAAGATTTTGATAACTTAATCATAAAACCCTCGGAATATATTAGAGACTTAAATATTATTCCATCTATAGTTTGCAATATAGTAAAACATTAAGACACTAAATATATAAAGGATTGTATTCTTAAAACTATTAACAAAATAGAAAATAATCCTTTTAAAAGTGAATGGAAAATTGCTTTACAGGATGAATTAAAATCTTTAAAGGAAATGGATGTTTGGGAAGAAGTTCTTTATGAAAAACAATCAAATTTAATAGATACAAGATGGGTATTTGTAACTAAACCCAATGAGAAAGGATATCATAAGCCAAAGGCTAGATTCGTAGCTCGTGGATTTAAGGATAGGACAGAATATAAATTAGGGGAAACTTTTGCACCTGTTCCACCAGCCTGGGTAATTAGATGGGTACTCTCCATAGCAAATAAATTTTATCTTAATATTACACAATATGATGTTAAAACAGCTTATTTAAATTCCCCAATAAATTTTCCACTATATTTAAAACTGCCTCTAGGTATGAACATAGATTTTAACAAAATATTAAAATTTAAGAAAGCCATGTACGGATTGAAAATAGCTTCAAAGTCCTGGTATAAGTTATTGGATAGTAAAATATTGCAAATGGGTTTTGTTAAATCTAAAGTCGATCCTTGCCAATATATTTGTCAAGATAATAATAATAATAATAATAATAATAATAATAATAATAATAATAATAATAATAATAAAACATTCCTATTAACATATGTAGACAACATACTTCTCGTTACAAAAAATGATAATATAATTGATGAAATTAATAAGAAGTTTGAACAACTTTTCACAATGAAGAAAATAAATGAACTAAACTTTTTTATAAGTTTTGAAATTAAAAGAGATAGGCATAATAAAATAATAATTAAATTATCTCAAAATATGTGTATTAATAAAATATTAAATAAATTTTGTCTTAATGAAGCAAAATATTCCACAATACTAATAATAATGAAAACTCAACCAATGTCACTGAATATAGAGCAATGATAGAAGCTTTATTATATCTTTCTAGATTAACACAACCTGACATAGCATTTGCAGTTAATTATCTATCAAAATTTCAACAACATCCCATAATACAAACAAAAAATTATGTAAAAAGAATTTTCAAATATATTAATAATACACAATACTATTTTTTAACATATAAATCCCCAGGAAAACACATAGAAGCATTTGTAGATGCATCACACGCACCCGATGTTAATGACAAAATTATAGATCTAAATAATCTTTATAAGGGAAAATCTGTATCTGGATATCTTATATTCTATAATGGTGATCTCATAAACTGGTCTGTTCATAGACAATCAATTATGGCAAGCTCTTCAACAGCAACTGAAATCATAGATATTTATGACTCATTAGACGATTTAAAAATAATTTGGTTACTTATGAAGGAAATATATCAACAAATAACACTTATACAAATAAATGAGGATAACATCTCTACATAAAGAATTTGTTCAACTGATACTCAAAACGTGCTAGAGCACTCATGATTAAATGTTACAAAATTTTGGAAGTTTTGAAAATAAAATTATAGAATTCAAAACAGTAAATTTGCAGAATCAATTAGCGGATTTATTAACAAAAGCTCTGGAAAAATCAAAATTTCAATATTTAGTTGAACAAATTTTTGAAACCTCAAATATATTTGCTATTTCTTAATAATATCATTATAAATACAATCTCTAAAAAATTAATTCACAATTCATAATTATACATAACTAAATAAATATTTAAAATTGTTACATCTATACCATCAGATAACTGACATTCTTGAATCTTTAATTTACATAAATAATATAATAATTAATTTAAAAGACTGAATTGTACTTACCTTTTATATGACTTTTTCCTAAATAATACTGGTCCTTTTTTTTTTATGTAAATATGTAAACACATTTTGTTGGGATACGATTCCCTCACTACCTCACAAACACATAACATTACATTGACTAACACTGTATGTAACATGTTATTACATTTATTTGTTTTACATGTGGCGACACTGATCGCCAACATAATATTCTTTCCGCCACTGCTCGACGGAGAATGTTCTCTGTTCGTCAGTCGTTGTACTAACGTCGATAATAAATTTTTTCTAAGATGGAATTCCATGCTTATCTTTTCTGTGTAAAGTGATCAGAACTCACCTCAATATGTTAGCAGAGCTGCGGATCAGAAAAATAAGTGCGGTAATTAAAATGTGATAATCGTGTAATTTGTTAAAAATTAAAAGTTCGTATTTCACGCAAAGTGAAAAGGCTTAGTGCTGTGTGATACCTCCACGCAAAGTGGTAGGAAAAGTGAAAAATTCGTGAACGAAAAGTTTGATTCAGTAATTAAAGTAACTATCCTGAAAAAGTTGAAAATTTTAATTCATGTAAATCAATAAAATAAAAGTGAAATTTTATGAAAACAACGGTAAAGTCTTGGGCGCCTGTGAAAACGTCAAAGTCGAAAGTCTGGAGAAAGCAGATAAGATACGAGAGGATTTTGTGGTTTGGTAGACCAGTGCATACAATCAAAAACGGTTGGCAATTGTTCACGCTGTGTTCCAGGGAGTGAAACAGTGGAAGAAAATCGAAAATTCAAAAGTTTCAGAGTAAAAATCGTTGGAGTTTGGTGTCATTTGGGCAAGATAGCAGAAGAAAAACATCGAAAAAACACGAAAAAAGAACGGAAAAATTAAAGATAAGTAAAAAGTTTAGACTAATTAACCATTAATTCGTGTGATTTTGCTCAAAATTAATTAGAAAAAATCAAAATTTCAGTAAAATAAAGTTGAATTTTAATATATTTTCATGTAAATTCTCAACCAAATCCCAAGTAAAGTTGAAACTTGAAAGGTGATATTAATAACCTTCAAACTTTATCTTGTTGTTCGAGAATTGTAGAAAAAGGAAATCTTTATTGGATGAGTTTCATCGAATCCAACATTAGAAAACCTACATCTAAGAACATCGACATTAGTGACATATTTTTTCCTGTTCACATACAATAAAAGATTGATTCAATTGATGAAAACTGATAGATTATTTTCTTTTCAGCAGTAATCTCTTCCATATTTTGTTAAATAATTATTGAGGTGAGGTCTCATCACTTTACACAGAAAAGATAAGTACGACTTCCATCTTAGAAAATGTTTATTTACGACATTAGTACAACAACTGACGAACGGAGAACATTCTCCGTCGAGCAGTGGCGAAAAGAATATTATGTCGGTGATCAGTGTCGCCACATGTAAAACGAATAAGTGTAATAATATGTTACATACAGTGTTAGTCAATGTGATGTTATGTGTTTGTGAGGTAGTGAGGGAATCGTATCCCAACAATAATTTTGCACTATGTATTAATTCAAATTTTAACGTGTTTAATAGAATCATCTGTGTTCTGAAACAAGACTTAAGACTTTGATTAATTCAATTTCGAACATTTTCGACGATAAAGTCAGGTAGAAACAACGGCGGAGAGATCACCTCATCATTGTCAACACATATTTCGTGAGATTTAATTTAGAATATTAATTAATTACTGAATATTATAGTATAATATATTTGACTTGTATTCCCTATCGAGCAGCTAAGACCGTGTTGTGCATTATCATGCGGTTGAGACAGTGTTACCCTCTAGATTTAAGTTCTCTTTTTTCTGAGGTAGGATCTGAATTCCCAAACACCCTAAATTTAATAATAAAATGTCACGATTTGACACAAAGAAGGTATTCGATGGGAGGAATTATGATGCCTGGAGGACCACGATGGTCTCAACACTCTATGCAGAGGGATTATATCTGATTATGCACGATGTTGAGACCAAAGTGTTATTTTTGGGACTGGAACTAAATAATTTTTTAAACCCTGAATCGGGCAATGCTAGTTCAGCCAGTAGGATGGCATATTTCCGTAACCAAGAAAAAGGAAAGGCTCTAATTTATCAAGGATTAAACAACGAACTAATCGAAAGAGTAAAAGACTTAAAAACAATAAATCAAATCTTAAAAGTTTTAGATGAAAGGTACAAAAGCTGCACGCAAGTTACATATATTAATGCGAAGCAGGCCTTTCAGAAATTAAAATTTAACAGTGATGGTAATATGAGAAGTTATTTAGACATGTTTTCTAGATCAGCCCAAAAAATAAGGGACTGTGGTAAAAATTTAGACAAACAGGAGGAGATAGAACAACTCCTAATATCACTGAACATGGACTATGACATGACAAGGCTGGAGTTAAATACCTTAAGTCAGGATCAAAAAACGATCGAAACACTCCATGACATGTTGATTGAAAGATCAGATAGTTTATATGACGAGAAAAAGTCAAGATATTATAATAATAAATTTCGTAATTTCAACCAAAATAATAAAAATCAGAGATTTCAATATGGAGGAAATTACAATAGATATAATAACACAAATAGAAATCAAAACTATAGTCAAAATGTAGATCAGGGGAAAATGACGTATAATAATAACCAAAAGTCAGAAATGCCTCAAAATAATAATAATAATAATTACGAAAATATAAAATATAATAATAATCAAAATCAAAATAATTTGCCAAATTTGAATAACTTAGTATGTTTCAAGTGCCATGGCAAAGGGCACATAGCTAAAGTATGTCCGTCAAATAAAGAGGGTGCAAAACCCCAAGATAAATTAGATGGTCCTGCACAAAATACAAGATACGGATGAAACAATCCAAACAATAATAATAAAAATAAAAAAGAAAATGATGTTCAGTGGTCAATGATGATCAGGTATAAGGGTCACAAGCCGAACAAAAACACAGATAATAATAAATTAATAAATTTAATAACATCTAAAGACACGAATCAAGAGTCAGATTCAGATTATGTCCCTCTTACTAAAAGAATAATGTTAGATGGTGGAGCTGTTGCTCACGTTATATCAGATTTGTCAAAACTGTCTAACCCTATAATGCTGGAAAAGCCTATCGAGTTAGAATGTGCCATCCAAGATACTCTACTTATTGCAACACATATAGGAACTATGTTCATAAGGGTGGAAAATTCAGAGAGAAATCAAACAGTAATAAGATTAAAAAATGTATATTATGTACCATCCCTAAACGTAGACCTAATATCAGGGATTAAAATAACAGAAAATAGGGCGCTCGGCATAGACCAAAATTTCTCTGCGGCGCACATATACGTCTGGGGAACAGACAAAGTAATTTTTTTGGCCCCAAAAATAAGAGGTGTATACATGGTAAAATACGAAATTGTACCGGAGTCCACTGTTAATATTATAGAAAATGGAGACAACTTAAATAAAATATGTCCTTATAATAACGAATCAAATAAATTGGCATGTATGCCCAATATAAATTCCCAAGATGAATGGATGGAATATGAAGTAGAAGAGGAAATTCTTGAGGAAAGTCAGGGGGAAAATGAAGAGAATGTAGAGAATATCAATAATAATACACAAGAAAACACAATTAATAATAATGTAGATAATAATATTATAATAAACTCTAACGATGAAAATGATAGTAATAACCCACAAAATAATGAAATAAATGAAGGTGGTAGCGAAATGAATGACGATGTAGGTATAAACACTAACAATAATATAATAAATAATAATGATATAATAAACGTAGATCAAGAAATCAATGAGAGAGTAGAAAAATTAAAAATAGATAAAAAAATAATATGGCATAGGAGATTGGGACACTTATCAGGAAAAAATTTAAAATTTTTGACGAAGGTCTCAAGAGGCATTCCGAACGGAATTACGTTTTGTGATCTGTGTGAGATATGTGTGAAAGCGAATTCTAGAAGATTAGGACACAGTGGAACTCCCACTAGACCGGAACAAAAACTAGAACTCGTTTCATCAGATACAATGGGCATCTTCTAACCAGGAATATATGGTGAAAAGTACGTTTTGATATTCGTGGATCATGCCACAAAATATACTTTCATCTCCACTATTGAAAAAAAATCAATGGTTTTCGAGGAGTTTAAGAAATTATACATGAAATTAAAATCAAAATTCCCGGATCACCCAATAGCTACTTTAAGATGTGATAATGCTAGAGAGTATCTTGACTCGAACATGAAGACATTTTGTGAGGACAATGGCGTGAACCTTGAGCCTGTTGTTCCATATTCACCAGAGTTGAATGCGATGGCCGAAAGGCAGAATCAAACGATCATGGCGAGGACAAGGGTCATGTTATTTGACTCCGATCTGAATTTCAGTTTCTGGTCGTTGGCTGTTCTGACGGCTGTTTATGTTATAAACAGAAGCCCAACTAAAGCCAATAAAGATCATAAGACCCCTTTTGAAATGTTTTACGGCATAAAGCCGGACTTATCTAACATGAGAGTTTTTGGGTCTCACGCTCATAGGCATATTCCCATAGAGATCCGTCAGCAACAGGCCACTAAAAATAAAAGAAAAAAAGCAAATAGTGAACACCCGAAATTAACCCAAAGATCCGATAAAGGAATTTTTGTAGGGTATACCAATAGTGAGTACTGTATAAGGGACCCATTAATAGACAAATCACACGTTACATGTGACGTAAGATTTGATGAAACGAGAAATATAAAACAAATAGACAATAAAAATAATAATAATGAAAAAATACAGGATAATAATAATATAATAGAAACCCCTGTAATCATAAATTTATTTAAATCAAGATACAAAAATTATATTGATGACCACATCCCTCAAAAATGGGAGGATGTCGAAAACAACCCTTTTAAGGAAGAATGGCAACAAGCCATTACAGACGAGCTGAAGTCATTATCTGATATGGGCGTGTGGGAAGTCGTCCCAAAGGAGAGAAATGTGAGGTTAGTAGATACGAAGTGGTGTTTTACCACAAAACCCAACAACCAAGGCGTTCACATACCGAAGGCTAGGTTGGTTGCAAGGGGTTTTAAAGATCTTACTCACTATTCTCTAACTGAAACATATGCCCCGGTAATCCAATATTGGCTGATAAGATGGATATTATCCATCACAAACAAAAATGGTCTAAATATAACACAATTTGATATAAAAACTGCTTTCCTTAATTCACAAATAAAATACCCTATATTTATATCAAACCCTAAGGGATGCCAACTAGGCAAGAACAATTGCTTGAGATTAATAAAGTCAATATATGGACTGAAAACGTCTTCCAAGAGTTAGTACAACTTGTTGAATTTAACAATAATTCAAGCTGGGTTCATCCAATCAAAAATAGATAGATGCTTATATATAAAACAAGATAATATTGGTGCAATGGCACTCTTAATAGTCTATGTTGATGACATGTCGTTGGCTAGTAACCACGACGAGTGGATACAAGACTTAATAAATATTTTCAATAAAAATTTCACATTAAAAATAGAATATAATCCAACTTTCTTTGTAGGTTTCAAAATAAGTCGAGATATCCCTAGAAAACAAATTATACTAACACAAAATAGATATATTGATAAGATTCTCTGGAAATTCGGAATGACGGAATGTAATCCATCTTCCACACCAATGGAGATGGGACTTAAGATAAATAAGCCAAAAAATGTATTGGATGATACTGAATATAGGGCTATGATTTGGAATCTGCTATATGTAGCAAGACTGAACCGCCCGGATATTGCCTTCGCTGTCAATTATTTGTCACGTTTTCAGGCATCCTCCAATAATGAAATAAAAAATTACGTCTGCCGTATTATTAGATACCTTAAAACTACAAGGGACTTCTGTCTGGTCTTACAATATTCAATAGGTTCCCCGTCGCTGCTCTGCCTCTCTTACTGGCATCAGCATCCCCCAACAAATACAATTGATTCCCACAATAGCATATTTACCTAAACCCCACACAACTAATTATAAGGACATATACATAATGATATTATCTCTCCACAGCTGACGATGAGGAGATATTGATCTCTCCGACCTGCCTTTTATATATATATAAGATCTCCCCCAGGAGATCGGCAATAAACGTCGAATTAAGTAGGAAATTGCGTTTTTATTTAATAACGAAATTTACACGAAGACATTAATTGACGTTATTATAATATACGAGAGATGCGTCTCAGTAGAGACCAAACGAAGGAATGAATTTGATCGTACAAACAGTATTGAAGTAAACGATAGATCAGTGGTGCTACATCGATGACGAATTAAACATGTTACGACAGACAGAGTAGTCTTATAAGTTTAAACGATGATACATACGACTATAATTGATATACTGTGCGCAAAATGGCAGGTCGTTTCGCATCTGAATTATTCAAAAGTGCCCCGTCATTTTTACATATATATTTTCAAATTAAAATCACACAATATTTATAAGATGTGACACTATAACAGAAGGTTAAATGTTTATACCTCATGTTAATAATTACACGATATATTTAAGATAAAACAATTGATATATAAATCCACACATTTTAATTTTACATCATAATACTAGTCAACGACATACCTAATATTTTACCATTTTCTATATATAGCAAATTTATATGACATTTATATGTAACAATTTTGACTGCTATTGCTTATTTTCATTTTTTATTTTATTTTTAAAAACATACACTGTGTGACACATTTTTACTTATATGTTCGTTCGTCCGTTTTGAATCGCAGGGGGGTGTTGGGATACGATTCCCTCACTACCTCACGAACATATAACATTACATTGACTAACACTGTATGTAACATGTTATTACATATATTCGTTTTACATGTGGCGACACTGATCGCCAACATAATATTCTTTCCACCACTGCTCGACGGAGAATATTCTTGTGAGAATGATAGCAAATTATTCTCACATATTATATGTTGTGGTAACACTGTTTTAGTATTATTTGTAATCTGTGATTTTATGTTTGAAACCCAACTGTGATAATATATTTTGTTTGCCTGCCTCTTGTCGCTCATCAAACGTTGATGAATTAACATCTTCACCATTTTGTGTGAAAATAAAAGTTTGTGAAAGTGAATATTTGGTGTATTATTTATGTGTTCGTAATATGTGTGTTTGATCTTCTTTCGATGCCATCGTTCAATTAAAGTCTTTCGTCGTCATATTCGTCTGGCTGGACCAGTTGATAATTCCTATTTCTTCACAATTCTCTGTTTGTCAGTCGTTGTACTAACGTCGATAATAAATCTTTTCTAAGATGGAAATTTGTGCTTATCTTTTCTGTGTAAAGTGATCAGAACTCACCTCAATACATTTGAAATCACAAATTTTTAGTTACCATTTATTAAATTTTCAATTAATATTACCTTATTATTGAAACAAATGTTCCTTTTATATATTTACTTATTTATTTATTTTATATACATAAATTTCATGTAACTCTCATACATCTTGCACACTACCTGGCAACACTGAACTCTTAACATATAACATATTTTGTAATCTTATTCTTGCACACACTGTTACATTGTAGTGGGGAACTCGTAGTTTCTCTACCCACAATGCCAACTGTACTTTTGACTGTTCTTTAATCCACCATTAAAATGTTGTTGCTGTAAACTAGTTTGTTATTTTAACTTGAAAACACGATCCTTGGTTTAACATTATCCTCAAAAATAGTAAACTTAACCCTACAGACAACTGATGATAAGGCTCAAAAATAGTGAATTCATGAAAATGAGTAGTTTAAATTAGTTTTCATTATGGTTAAGTTTACTGATAACATTAAATTGAGCCAATTTCATGCATGATTTCATCTTCTTTTTAATTTTCTCGAATTCTAAGGGATTAAACTTCTTTTCTTTGCACTCATTTTATTTTTTGAATACTCCTTTAAAATTTCTTTTATTACAAAAGAGTAGCTATCTCATTAAATAAGAGAATTAGGGCCAAAAATTTTGGTAAAAGAATATATTTCCTATGTATTTTAAATGGGATGTCTAGGTAAATGGAGTGGCGGTAGATGACCTCCCCTAAAACGAACGAATTGTGCCTATAGTTAGTCATATGCTCGTTGATTCTGATTCTGACGTCACATAATTCTTTGCCTGCACGGAGTAAAGATAGTAGAAAAGATGATGAAATATTAGAACAATGTAGAATGAACATTGAAGTTGAAAATTTGAAATGTATAAACGATGAGGCGTAGAATATTGTTGAATTTTGGTGACGTTTCTGTTTCTCATTTTAATCGACATCGAGTGCTACATAATTGCTGAAGTCATAAAGTGAAGTGTAAATGCAACGTGGAATTCTAGAAAAGTCGTGCCAAGTTGTACGTTTACAAGTAATCTATTTTCTGAAATATTTTTGAGATTTTTCTTTTTTCTTTTTCCGAATTTGATTATTTCAGTTGACGCCGTAAGTATTACCGTCTTATATCAACAGTTTTGATGATAGATTTATCTGTCTGTTGTCTGTACTCCCATTATTATTTCGTTAATCTGTTTTATTATTCTTTCATATTTCGTTATAATTTTTATGTTCAGAACTATGGACATCCACGGTCCTAAAAGGACTATCATCATCAATGCCTTCAATTCTAAAGTTTTATGCCCTCTGCCCACGAATACCATTCCGTTCTTGTCTAGTAATAGAATTTTGAAATCAGAAGCTGTATTATCGAAAAAAGGACGGAAACGATCATTAGATCATCTCACCTACGAAGAAAAGTTACAGCGAAAGTAAATTCCATTTCCTCTGATTATTTTGCACTGTATCTCTCATTCAAGTATGAAACATTTTGATACATTCATTAAGTGTGCATAGGAAATTGAAAAACCGTGAAGCTGCACAAACGTCTCGAGATCGTAAAAAAGCGCGTATGGATGAACTCGAAAAAACTGTCAGATTACTTCAAAAATGTGTGAGTTTCAGATATGTTCCCCGGGGGAAAATATTTTCTTATTCGTTTCATTAATTATATAATTGTTATTTTTTTGTAGAACAATGACCTTCTTCGTAAATTACAATTACTTGAACGTGAAAGTGATGATGCACAAAAAAAACTAAGATGCCGGATAGATGATTTGGAAAAGGAAAATGAACGATTAAAATTGAAAGAAGAAATACGTTGTGCACGTGTTCCGAGTTCTCTTGAGTCTACAGGATCTGCCGAATCCGCTGTTACCCCTCTGCTGCAGGGTCACTCGAGTTCTCTAACACTAGTGCTAACACTTCTTTTGATACAAACGATTTCCCTTCAGATGATTGCTTCCCATGGTTGGCCGAAAATTGTGCATGTGATCTCTCACCTTTGGAAGACCTTGTTTCAGACTTGTTTTCAGAAGTTGAAAACACAAAAGTTGGTTTTCTATTCCTTTCAACTTTAATTTCTGGCTTGTGCCCGAACTAATATTGATGTATGTGTATTTTTATTTAAGGAATGCGACGAGCTGTTCGACAAAATGGTGGCATCAGCATCAGCGTTCTTGGAATCCGACAAATCAGCCTTACCTGCATCTAGTAGCAGTGACCTAGTACCTTTGTCTCGTTCCAGTTCCTCGTTTTTACAAGATGCATGGAATATGATAGTCGAGCCTGACGTAAATGTTCCTAATATACATTCCGCCTACCATACATCAAATTCAACCAAACCTACATCTTCCGCTGAAATAGATTATCACGTTAATATACCGCTTGAAAGTACCGATGAAGTATTTGAGGAAATGATTTCCGAAGAGGTTGTTATTACATCAGAAGATTTATTTTTAACGGATGCACGCTGTGAGGGAAGCGTGTGTAGTGAGAATGATACCGATGAACGTAATTCAGATCAAGGTTACGAATCCATTGATTCACCGGACTCGATTGTTAGCGAAAATGATACATTAACAGAATTATTTCCTAACCTACTCTGAAACTGTTATTTATTTATTTATTTATTTATTTATTTATTTACTTGCAAAAGCCTGCTGTTTCTGATAATTCGTATGTACAGCATGTTATTCTTTGTTTTTCAATTCAAGTTGGTGTGTTACGTTTGAAATGTGTCTTGTAAATTAAAATTTAACCAACATTTTATTGTCATTTCTTGTCATCTCAATATTATTGAGTTATTAAGAATAGCCAAGAAAAAAATACTTCGGCGATATACTTCCTGAAGGTACTCTATTCTTGTGTTCCTATATTTTATTTATTTAAAATTTTGGTATTTTGAATTTGGCGACCCGTAAAATTATAACAACCTTAGTCCGGATTTTTTCTTTGGAAATGAATTATTTATTATTTATAATTTTTTTTTCTTTGACCTGCAAGTATTCTTGCCCTTGAGGGTAGAGAAACAATTCTAGCCTTTTTCTTTGTTTTCCTTATTGAACTCACTTTTTAATAACGAAGTTATTAAGGAAAAATTTGAAAAATGCCGAAATAAGATAGGCGGGCAACATTGGACGAATGGTTCTATATGTTTACGACAAAAAAATACTCCCCACACGCGGAACACCTCTCAAAAACATGAGTAAAAAGTTATCCTCACCTTAGATCTTCAAGAAAAAGAGTAGCAGTCAAACATCTGTGGGTTATTTTATCAAGGGTAGCTTCATCGGAATCAGGTTCCCCAAGTTTCTTTTTCGGATGAAAGAGATTTTATAAAGAATACTAGCTTTGAAAAACTGGCATATGCCCACTGCCCACACGCTCCGGTTACAAATCCTAGATGACCAAAATTATTTACAAATGCGTGTGATAGGTGGCCAAATATGCAGAAATCACCATATGTATGTATGTACGTGTATACACGTACCTATACACATAGTAATATGTAGAGCGCCCTGTTTTGTTCTTGTATTTTCTCTCGCTGTTATCTCGTGATTAATTCGTCTAAGGTGAAATCTGATAGTGGAAATGAATTTGTTATTAAAAAATGGAAGGTCATTGCTGAAAATTTTTTTCTGCAATCACTAGTTTTTGAAATAAGTAAAAAATTGAAGAAGGGCAAATTTCTCATTAATTTGCAGTTTTTTATGGCCGATTTGTGAAAAACTCACGACGATAAAAAAATAAATTTTATTAGAGAACTCGAGCGTATTTTCTCCTCTTTTCAATAGTATAAACCCCGACTTTGTAGCTTAAATAGAATCTGAGAAATCGTGAAGTGAGAGAGGAGCAGTTTTTTTCAAATTTAAAATGTGAATGTTGCAAAAAATGCAGATAAATTTACAAAAAGTGGGATTGATTTTTATAATATAGATGACCGTGTTTTCATCAAATTTGTTTCAAAAAAATTCAACTTCAATTGTTCAAAATAAAATTTTCAACAACTTTCACCACATATTCGATAATAATGCATTTGATATTTAAAATTATGATTTTTGCTATTACGGTTTACAGAATATGTGTAAATTTGGTAACTTCAACTCACCAACTTACGTGATAAATTCAAAAATTTCAACTCAATCAGAATGTTTTAAGTTTTCACATGAGGGAAACCAGAACGAAATAAAAACATTTTAAATAACTCAAGCAGATTCAATTATTTCAAATTAGTACTTTTGTTCAATTACACAGACAACTCTCTCGAGTAACCATAAATAAGTAATAGTATACTAATCGAATAATTCTCTTCACCAACATTTTCAAAAGAAAAAAAGAAAGAAAAAAAAATTGACAGACTTTTTTTTATCAAACTTGAAGTAAACTGATCACTTACAATAGGATTAAACGAACAACTGTCATATTTTTTGAATCTTTCCATTAAAACAAATTTTTAGAGAAAAATGAAAATGAAAAAGAAAATTTCATGCCTTCGATACATGGCTAAAATAACAAAATAACAATAAAGCAAAAATTCATTACACAGGAATAAACCCACGTAAACAAAATTTCGTATACTTGATTTTGTACCAGAAAAGAATAACTACAATCCAAAATAATAATACCTACCTTAATTTGATAACAACCTTTATAAGCACTGTTATGTCAAAGAATAGAACATTTGCAAATGCAGTAAAACCAATATCATCACATCGTGTAATTGTCAGTCACTCATACAACTATAAGATGATGAAACATAGTAAACAGAAGCCATATGCTACATTGGAATGTTATTGCATCATGCAATATATCTCTCCCACTCGCACATTCATGTCCATACCCGTCATAACTTTTACTTGACTGCTGAATACGGTGACACTTTACAATTAAAAGAGAGAAGGTATGAGTCACCTAAAACAATTCCTATATTTTCTAGAATATTTTCAAATCATCTCGAAGACCTATCTAAACCATGCCGCATAATTAGTGGGAAAATAATCAATCATCTCATTGGTCAATTGTGACATCATTGACCTCTCACTATTATTTTATATTCATCTGCTCGCAAATCTGATATTAATATAATTAGAATACATGAACTGTAAACTTCACTTCATGATGAACCTTTGAATGGTCATCTTCTTTAATAACCATCTCTCGTAACTATTTTAGTTACACAGTCCCCACAGTCTCTTGTAACCATTAACTATTAAGGGGCTCAATAGGCGAGTCCACAACTGTTAGTGTAATCTTTACTTCGTTACATTAGAATCTGTTATTGAAGTCATTAAATGTTGATTGAAACTTAGTCTAATTGTTTTGAGTTTATCAATCAATCATAGGCAAAGTTTCCATCATAAGTGGGCATGCGTTATGCATATTTTGGGAGGCTGTAGTCAATTGGGTGAGGTTTTCCTACTACTGCTAGCCCAGTGGTCTTATCTAGCAGGTGACTTTTACTGACATAGGTTAGCAGTAGGTAATGACTGAGGAAGTCTGCTCTAATTATGGCTTCAGAGATGTTAACTATTATGAAGGCACATTTAAATTTGAATCAAAGGCTAAAATCTACGTATACCAGCGTAACTCTTTAGGTACCAATTGGAGTTTAGTTCACAACATAGACTTGGAGCTTAGTTTTGTGTTTCTTTACTTCAGCAGTTGCAGGTATGGCTGATATGTCTGCACCAGTATTAGCTAGGAAACAACATTCACTTAGCAGATCTACAAATAGACAGACTGAACTGAAAACAAGTGGGAGTGCCATCTGGGCTAACTCATTTACTCATTTCCCAATTGAGTAGGGGATCTGGAGTCATAGTTGTCATACTTGGAAGAGGGTTTGTCCCACCAGGAACAAGGGGATCCCAGCAGTTGCACTCCTTCCCAAACTGTTGGTGGTACCAACAGTAACCTTTTTGAGACATGGAGGGAGAGTAGGTGTTAATTGGCCTTTTACCATTGAAAACTCTCAGTGTCATTTATGGTTTCAAACAATTAGAACTGCTGTCTTAGTGGTTATGTAAGCATTCACATTTGAGAAACAGTGTTGAATTTTTAGGGGGATTGACAGCATGTACCTGTTTCCCAGCCAAGAGCTGTTGAAGCAGCTGGGTGATGGTAGCTAGTTTAAAAGAAACAACCAGTGCTGGTGTCATATAGATTTCTACAGGGGTTACTATTGCCAAAATGTTGGAGTTGGTAGTAGGTATGTTTGATGGAAAGGTTTGGTCGATAACTAATGCCACATCAGCTCCGAGCACAACCTATCAAAAAGTTTCAGGCTTTGTCATGGCTAATGTTTGTCCCATTTTGACCAATAGGGATTGGAACAGTAGGTTGCTAAGGACATCATCGTCTACTCTTCCTATGTTTAGGGTGATGTTGTGGTGATGGTACTCTGAAGGCCTCTTAGAAGGTAGACAATGAGTATTTTCCAGCATATTCAAAATTTAGGTGTAAGAATATGGGGAAAATTCCCGCTGGATTTGGTTATAGAAGTTCAATCAAGTGTGCAGCAAATTGTTGGAAATGTACAACTGCTCTGACACAGCATTGGCTACTAGAGTAGACAGATGACCTGAAATAGCTAAGTAGAGCTGTGATTTATTGGTATTGCCACTGGTCCGAGCAAGATTTTCAATCTGTTGCAGCCAGAGGTGCATATTCTCAACGCTGAATGAGGAATGCTATTTCATAACCAGGGGGTGCTTGCAGAGTTGGCAGTTGGGGATAACCAGTCACAGCAGGAATTGCTTCCTGCCAGTGAGATTACCTATTGAGGACAGGCAATAACCTCAGTGTTGAACTGTCAACCTTCTGGTGCAGCCTGACTCAGACTTCTTTTCCTGAGAAGTAGCTGTTGAGGAATAGGTCATAATTGACAAGAAAGGATGATCGCTGAGTTGCAGAGTTCATAGGAACAGTCGAATGCATAGTTGTATGTGGCATGGAGTGAACAGCAGTCAGAGGGGTGATTTGGTTCTCCATCCTCTTGGGAAGATTGCTGATGGAGGCCTTTGCAGGTATCAGTGGTAAAATCAAATGGTCTAAAGATGATGGACCCAGTTTTAACAATATTGGAGGATTCGAGTTTGCAAAAAGGGTAAAAAGAGGAAAGGTGTGAACCTTCCTAATGGGCCGTTGGTACCTACATACCAACAACTAACCAGGGAAGGGAGAGGAGGTGAATCTTCTCTATCTGCTGTTACCAACTGACTGATTAATTTGGAAGGTTAGTCAGTACTTATATACTGATGATCAACCAAGGAGTGGGGATGAGAGGAGAAGGTGAACCTTCTCCATCGGCTGTTAGTAGCCAACTGATTTTCTCTCTAAATGTTAGCAAGTATATGCTGACAACTAGAGTAGGGGGTATTTTAGTTTTCCTATCAGCTGTTCAAAGCTGATTAAGGCAAAATTTCCAACATAGTGTTGGAGAGGGGAGAAGTAGGTGACCAGTTCCTTCTCCATTTATAGTTATCCATCAACTAATAATAATTTCACATTTGTAAAACAGGTGAATATGTACCACATTTGTGTGTATAGGTGTGTCTATACACCTCACCACCACAAATGTCAGAATGTGCTGCATGTTCTGTATAATGACGAGTGTGCATGTGAGCTAAGCTCAGTAGTAAAATTGGCAGTACTGACTAAGTAAAGCCATGAGCACAAAAAGATTGTTCGTTGACTTCATGTCCACTGGCCCACTAGGCAGTTGACAAGTGTGCAAGTACACTCGTTCAGTTCTACCACCCATCACCATAGACCTGATTTAAACATGGTTAGTTTTCATGATAATAACCAGCTACTTGGGGTACAATTCTGTTAAAAGTTGAATTTTGAGGTGACGAGGTCCGAGGTGTATGAAATAAAGTACAAGTATTCACAACCAGAAATAGAAATATAATATGAAATTCAAATTACAGAAACGAATAAAGATTGTAATGGCAAAGTGCAGCACTAGTATCAAATGGTAACTAATGATGTACAAATGTAGAAAGGTGTTTTTAACTACACATAATTACACTTTTCCTGGAGGTAAGTAGCTGAATATTTTTAACAACTTTGCTTATAACAATCTTTGTGCAGCAAAAAAGTGTTATCTTCATCCTTTAGATAAAGCTTTTTTAATGTTTCCTTCAGAGCAGTTCAATTTTGGAAATTTTTAGATTCTTCTTTCATCTTTTCCCACATTTTAGTCTACTATTGATCCACTTTGAGTTTTTATAAATCTGAGAAAAAGAAAACACTTGCTTTAACTTTAAGAAAGTACAGATTCTCGAACCAAGAGCAAAAAAATAAATGAATTTTAATTTTGATTCTCTTTGTTGTCTGGTAGATAGAGAAATGTAATACCTTTCTTACACATATGTTAATAAGATTAAGTCGGTATAATTTCCTCTCCACTACATGCAGAGCACCTTAAATTATAATTGAACAATAAAATCGAAAATTCAACCTTCCAAAAAAAAAAAACATTACGTTTAATGAAGATAAATAGTCATGTTTGCTTTTAAAAAGAACATTGAATGTATGTGGTATTTACGTTATAATATATTTTCCTCCCCGTCAATTATTATCATCCAAAAATTCATTAAGAAAAAAACAAAAAGTATAAGATAAGATAGTTTATTTGTAATTTAAAAAGTAAAGAATATAAAAATTTTTTCATTAAATTACTGGAAATGTTCTCATGCTAAATTCCTACACAGCAACCCAGTTGAACAATATCCAATAAAATCGCCGAATAAAAAGGCCAGCGTTCTGCAAACATTAAATTTTAGACACTCACAAATATTTCAAAAATACAGTCTCAATATACCGGTATATGATAGATAAATGATATGTTTTAAAATTAATACTTCATTTTTGGTAATCTATTAGGCTATTAGAATTAAATATCATCACAATTCGGTTAAATTTTGAAGTCTTGAAATTCTTCCTTTTTGTGCTGCAGATATTTGCAATGTAATATTCGTCTGTCGACAAAAAACATCAGAAAGTGAACTGTCCGTTAAAACCGTAGCAATGAACTGGTCCCCGGTGATGTACCATTTTCCTTCTTCAGAAGTCTCATCGTTATTACTCTGAATTTTTCAAACATGTTTGAAGTGTTTAGAATAGTTGTTATTCACGTTAAAAAACCAGATTATATAATATTTTATCCACCTCTTTTGCGCTACTTTTCAGATCTTTTCCTTTCACGAAACGTTTACCAACTTCACCAATTTCAAATAAAATATTGCCTATATTAAAAAATAAAGAAATCAATCAACTGACATCTCAAAATGTGAAAACAACATGATCACGTACCAATACGAGACAAAGAGAAATTCAAATTAGGATCAGAATCATGTTGAATTAGATTGTGCATAGTATTCCATAACGCAGAAAAATGCGCTTGATCCATTTTAGGTAATGATTTTGTGTTGCATTTATTAATACTGTTTTCAAAAGCAAATTGTAACGACTTGACGCTTATTAGTTCTGAAACTTCTTCTTCGCCATCAGGACCTAGAAAAACCCGTGAAAAATGTATCAAACATGAATATGCACGATTAATTGCAAGAAAAAAGACTCACAAGATAAAGTTTCACAGCATATGAAATTTTCGAACGTAGGCGTTGACTGCGAGGAAGAAGCAGGCGTTGACGAACTGCTGTGAGTATCCTTGAAAAATTCTAACGCATCAGAAGCTACGTCCGCATCAGAATCTGGGATTAGAAGAAATTACGAATAAGTTGGAATCTTAATTGAGAAAAGTTTTCGCAAATTATCGTAACATACCAAAATCTGTAGAAGCTTGAATATCACTATCCGGTAACAACGGAGGCAGATGGACAATGTAAAGCAACGTTAATTTCTGCGTAACGTCAGCTTTGCACATTAATCCCAATACGCAGGCCAACTCCTTAAAGTTCAGCAAGCCATCGTTGTTTTTATCCATCAACTGGAAAAACGAAAGACGTCCAGTTGTCGCTAATACACGAGCCCATCAGGATTCATTATTAATAAAAATATTTACTCGGAATATTCGAGCCGCCAAGTCTTCCGCAGAGAATGCTGCGCCCCACGGTGACAGTCTCACGTATATTAGCCTGAATAGTTCGAAATCTACATGGTAAGACATATACGATGGCTGAGAGGGATCATATTTAATGAACTCAGTAAAATTTTGTTTCTTGTTTTCGAAAATCTCTTCAAGCGTATCGGAAGACGGTTGTTTTGGAATTTTATTTACGTAATTTATCTTCAGCTGAATGGTAAGAATTTCTTGACGCACAAAATCTAGGAGTTCCTTCACAAAAAATAAATAAAAATAAAAATACAATCAACATGAACATTTATTGAATTTGAAATTTCTACCAATAATTTGTCAAGATTCGAGAAAAAATCAGCCAGTAAAACCGAATTTAATTAATACTTTTGATGAATAAACATAATTCGAAATACAAATGCTATTTGAATTTCCTATGTGCAATCGGTATACTGTGAGCATCTACATTGCGTGAAAAGTAAAATAGATATTTACGGAATTTGGCTACAGCGCGTAATCAGGAGTCTACATATTTTATGAAGATATTTTAAATTAATAATATGAAGGACCGATTTTATTCAAAAAAATTCGCAACAGCTTTTTTTCTTAGGGTATTTACAATGTCAACTTCAGTTCATTTCAATATCTATATATTTAATGCATAAAAAACGAAAGGCAATAGGAAGTAAAGACAGGCCGTTCTCATGCAATCTGATTTCACATGACATTAAAATTGATTTTAAATCAAATAACATAATCCAAAACGTTGAATAAAACGTGTGATAGAGTATATTCAGATGAAAAAATTTCTTATAATTCGTTTATGTATGAAATCAACTAGGTATTTGGAAAAAGTAGGCAACCAAATTTCCTTTTTCTATACGCTTTTATTCTACTCACTCAATTTGTTGGAGTACATCGGATGACCAACTTCAGCGCTACTTTCACGTGTTGCACTTATATCCGTTTTTATCCGTTGTTTTTTTCATTTTTTGTTCGTTTTTGTCTCGGAAAAAAAAAGTGAGAAATTTTACTTTCTCATTCGCCGTTATTTTCTTCTTCAAATTATAAAAGCGTATTTTTTAAAAACTCGATTTTAACCTAACTTATTTTTCTTTTAACATAGTTTACACACCATTTAATAATACAAATAATTTTCATCTATAACTAAATAAAACTACAATAATTTTAAATTTAGGTTTTCATTACAACCAGTCGAAGATACTTTGGTGAAATAAGCTGGTGCTTCTGAGTTTTATATTTTTTAATTTTGAACGGTAGCAAGATTTTCGACTTGTCTATTTGAACGGGGGGAGAGTAAGTTAATTTTAACCACTTCTCATTTTTCCCCTTTTTGAAATTCAGAAACTTTTAAGAAAGTCTCACGTTCAATTGAGTTTCAAATTACATATATTCAGGCTATAACAATGCCAAAAATAAAAATAAACTTTTGGTACTAGCTGGGTTTCTTTCAAATCTCGAATCGACTTCAAACCTGTAATTCATCCTGAGTAAAATATACATCATTCATCACACTACGTATAATGTTTCGGCCTAATGTCTCCTCTAATGTCTGAACAGTGCGTGTTCGATGCTTTAAGCGTAATTGTTCGATATCACCAGTTGTAACCATACCATAATTGGCACAGGAATTATACAATAGCTTTCCCACATGAATAGTCTGGAAAGAGAATAAGACATTTGAACGCTTAGAAATAATATCTTCCGAAACTTAATCAAGAATTACTTGAAGTATACCTTCTCTATTGTTTCACCATCTTTAATTAAACTCTCTTCGTCATCGTCATTGTAGACACCTTGCAAGTATTTTGTTAGCAATTGAATTGCTTCGCCATCATCCTCGCATTTCATCAGTTTGTCTTGATTGGCTTCTAATACGGTCAAAGCCACCTAAAATTTATACATAATCCGAGGTAGAAAAAAAACTTCTCCGATGATTGAAGAGTTAAACATGAATTCTGATGTATACTTGAAAGATGATTTTAGCACCAGCGTAAAAAAATGCGTCGATGATATTCACAGCACTGGTATATGGCATAACGCTACAACAAAACAGAACCAATGAAAGTACATTTGAACATCTCATTTAAGAAAACTAACTCTCCATACATTTTAATATATATCTGGTATCCCATAAGGACGTTGTATTTTCTCATTTTCCTTATAATTTTGTAAATTAAATCTCAGAATAAGTAATCGAGTGAAAATATTACAGGTAGGTGACCTATGAATAATTTTCAATGAGGTCTAATCGATGAAGGGTTCTGGGAACCTACACGCGCGAATAGCTAATTCGATGACATTGGTAGAATGGAATATAAATAATCATATATTTTATTTTTAATACTCAAAAATACTTTGAACATTTATAATATCAATTAAAACATTCAGAAAAAGTGACAGAAATGAGGGACTTGAGAGTTACATTCGGTCCAAAGTTGATAAATAAAAATCAAGTTAACAGTACGAAACAATCCCAAATATAAAAAAATAAATAAAAAATAAAACAAATATAAAAAAATACTGTAATTTTTTGGGAATGTATTCTGTCGTATTTTTAACGTTTAGGTATGCACTTTTTCAAATTTTCACAGAGAACAAATCATTTGATGAAAGTGACTATTTTTCTTCCACTGTTCGCAAGATAAGAACATGATTCGGGTAACAATTTTTTTTATTTTATTTTTATAAGAAATTAAGACCTCTAGGAAACAATTCACTTATAGGGACTATTCTTTTTTCAAGGCACCTCACAATTGAAATTAACTTATCTTAGGCACTAATTGGCTCATTCATAGAAAATATATAACAACCGGCGCACAGTTGGAAACATCATCACTCCACAACCGTTAGACAAATTTGCCTGAGATTTTTCCAAAAAATTATGTTATTCCGAGGAAGATTTATAGCCACCGTGGAAGTCCGTAGCCCCCCTAGGGTCAAACTTCGAATTTTCACCATTTGTGTTCTTGAAACGAAAACAGAATTGAAAAAACTCCTCAGCCACTTTTTTGTTTCGTCGTCTACTGGTTATCGTTAGTGAGGCGGATATTACCTATATTATCTCTGTCTCTATTCAGTTTTGTTTTCCATCAGGTTTCATTTGAGTCTACAAAAAAGGGCTGAAGAAAATTTTTCCTCAAATTATCCAGTGACACATCGTATGATATGATTTTTGAGGTGTATAATTCGAATTTCTGGCTAAAATTTCGGATTGAAACAATGCTTTGACTCTTTTAGAATACAAGAAGAGGGTAGAGGTAATTTTTTTGTATATTATTCAGCGATACATCCGCAGCGTATACAATTTTTAATTGAAACCATTGTTTAAATATGTAGTGCCTCAAGAGAGTTGTTAAAACAAGGAAAGAAGATAAACACAGATAAACACACACTACGCAAATGAATCTGCGGGTAACAGCTAGTACCTGATAAAGATGGTCAGGAACCACGAAAGAGAGATCATTCGGATCATACCAAGAGAATCCAAGATTTTATGCAAGTTGGGTAGATATTTGTTGATTAATTCTTGCATGACGCCCTGATCGATTAAAGCGCCAACAACTTTAGTATTGTAGTAATCTGGTAAAAGGTACTCGCAGAGACAAACGAGTAACCAGAATGCCTCTTCTTCAGAGCAATATATCAATAGAACCGATGCAACAATATTCATCGCTTGGCAGTAACCTACAAAAAATAAAAGTATACTTCATCAGAGATATTAAAACTAATTGAAAAGGCTATTCTTCAAAATTTAAGTAAAATCCATTAACTTTAAGACCACTCAAATTATATCGTACTTGTATATAAAAATTCTCCATTAAATGCAAAGCTTTGACAGAATTTTTAAAACTTCAAAAGAAAAAATTATTGAAAAAAATTGCTGCCGGTAAAATCCTTTTGATTCACAGGAGCTATTCTATAATATGAGATTTTTAAACACCAACAAGCATGAGCAAACACGAACCAACGAACGCAAGTTAATTTTACATCCACTTTTTTAGGACCATGTAAATGCTCAAATAAAATATTTGCAGGAGAAATAAAAACATAATTTGTACAAGCTTTTAAATACATACGATTTCGTTAATTTTATTCTAAGTAAAGTGAAAAGTAGGACGACGTAAATCATATTGAGACAAAAAGCTAATTTTCTTGAAGAACAGCACAACATAATTAGGTGAACGATGAACCAACAACCTAAAATGAATCAATTCTACACTGGGTGGTAAAATATTTAATGACAAAAACTTCATTTCTGAGCCCTCATTTTCACTCCTATTGATGTAAAGAGATTTTCGTTAGTATTACAAAAAAATAGTTTTTTCTTTATCGACTGCGACATGCAGGTAGAGATAGATGCGCGCATCTTGTTTGGTACTCGTGTATTGGTTTTCCTAAATCGGTTGTTTGGTTTTTCTCAGTCAAATGTTGGGTAGCGGTCAGTCAAAAATTGCACCCACATACTGATTTATTAGACATAGTATTGTCCGTGTTCGATAAATCGTTAATATAAATCTAGTAGATATGTATACAAACAAGCTTCATCACTCGCACTTCGGGAAGGTATTAGATGCTATCATTCAACAGATTAGTCCAGAACTAGAACTACAAGTCTACAACATTTAGTGAAAACTTTCCAATTTGATCACAGCTGCTAGTGTTCTGAGTTTTCACTTCCCCGAACTGACAATATAAACCCTAAATTAAAACTGAGAACAAGTTTTTAAAAGAACAGGTCCTAAAATAAAACATATTCTCAGTGATCTATTTTGACCCCCCACCTCAAACAAAAAATTAACAAAACTGAGAAAAAAAACACAATTTTTAGAAGTTGAGCCTTTTGTTTTTTTTTTAAGGAGGTCTAGACCTCCGATTAAATTTAATAACATTGCACACAGGCTGAGAAAAGTAACTTTTGAGTGGTACAATTAATATGTAATAACATGGTTGAACACAAAATCTGTAGATTACCATCTGGCGAGAATATCTTTTCACGACAAAATATTCCACACTTTTCCTTTAAATATTATTTGAATTGTGTAAACCACTTCTACGTTAAGTTGCATTTGATTTGCAGCATACAGTTTATCATCCGTTGGTTCAAACAGAAGATTTCTTGAAAATTTGGAGTGTACCAATGTTGATTCTGCACCACAATTAATAAGTCCACGTATGTATTAGAGTTCTTAGAATACTATATGGAAGGTATAAATGACAATTGATTCTGTGAATCCCTTCCAGCAGTGGCAAAATCAATCGAATTGGATTTCTACAAAGATGATCTCATAACTGGAGCAGACACTGTGGAAGAAGCAATCAAAAAACAGTAAATAATTCACAAAACCCTTGCTGATATCTGTTTTCCATTGCTAAAATATACTTCAAATTCTGCCAAGCTGTTGAATGCTATCAACAACGACTTGACAGACAGCATAAAAACTGTAGAGTTCAACCATACTGACTCTGTTTCAATACTTGGTTTACGATGGTTACCTGCTGAAGACTCAATCGGAGTCAAAATCAATCAAGAGGCAATCAAAATTGATAAGCTAACTCGAAGAAGTATCTTGTCATTAATTTCTCGTACATTCGACCCACTAGGCCTCCTTGCTCCATTCACTATTTGAGGAAAAATCTTGATGCAAGATTTATGGAGGGAAGGTATTACATGGGATGTGGAAGCTTCTGAACAAATTTGTGAAAAAATCAAAAATTATTGCTTAGAGCTAACTCAACTGAGCAAACTTGCCATTCCTTGTGGATACTCAATGTTCCATTATTCTAATCAATAACTAATTGGGTTCTGTGATGCAAGCACTACTGCCTACACTGCTGTTGTATTCCTAAGGTCCGTTGATGAATTAGGTAATATCCAATCATAAATCCTTTGCTGCAAAAATCATGTTACATCAATTAAGCCTCAAACCATTCTTCAATTCGAATTGCTTGGTGCAGAACTACTAGCCAAGTTGATAACGCGTGTACAAAAAACTTTGGACCTCACTATTAACCAAGTATATGCATTCTGCAACTCCAAAGTAGCCTTATCTTGGATCAAAGGGCTAAGTGAAAAATATGAAACATTTGTTCAAAATTGTTCTGCTGCTATTAACTCGGTATTGCCTTATCAACGTTGGAATTATGTCAACACTGTCAAAAACCCAGTTGACCTTACAACTTGAGGAATTTCAGCTGCCAAACTTGTCAACAGCCATCTATGGATCCACGGACCTTCTTGGCTGCAAACTAGTGAGTTTGAAAATCACCTCAATCTGGAGCCTGAAATCAACTGTGATATTCCTGAACTTCAAAAATCCAAAGTTGTCCAAGTTAACCAAACTACTTCAAACCACTGCTTGGACATTCTTGATAAATTCTCATCGTTCAATAAGTGTATAATTGTGTTCGCATATGTGCTTCGATTCACCAATAATATTTGTGCTGTTAAGAATAAATAAGATGAATCTATTGACATTCTGTCAGTTGAAGAGAGAAATTCTGCCATAAAATGCTTAATCTTTCTAACACAATTTTGTAGTTATTCTTGTAAAATCGATTTAATTTCAAAAAAGTGTGCAATTTCTAATCGCAGTTTGCTTCAATTGTTAAAGCCCTTTTTAGATAAAAATAATTTGTTACATGTTCGTGGTCGACTATCATTATCAAATTTTTCGTATGATATTAAATACCCTATAATTATGCCAAAAAATTCTAAATTTTTAGAATTGTAAGTTGAATACGGCCATTTTCAGTTCTATCATGCATCCTCATCGTTCTTGCTCAATCAAGTTCATGGCAGATATTGGGTCATTGGAGGAGTGAAACAGCTAATTAAACGTGTCATCTATAAATACGTTTTTCGTACTTGTTGTCAAATCATAAGTGATTTGCCAGTTGCTCAAACCTTAATTGCTCGCCCTTTCACACATACTGGTGTCAATTTTACTGGTGCAATTAACACAAAGTGTACTGGGCATTGTTTAATCAAAGTCAATAAGGTATATACTGTGTTCTTCGTTTGTTTTGTCATCAAAACAGTCCATATTGAGCTTGGTGCTGATTTGTCCACTGCGGCTTTTATAGCTGTTTTGGAAAGATTCATTAGTCGTTAAAGCGTTCCAAAAGAAATTTTCTTTGACAACGTCATTAACTTCACTGAATTCAGTAATTTGATCAATCCAAGAAAGGTCATAAACTTTGCCAGTCAAATATCAGTCTGCTGGAAATTTATTCTTTCACGCAGTCCAAACCATGGCACCCTATGGGAAGCAGCAGTAAAGTCTGGTAAGGCGTTGCTGACAAAGGCTATTGGTAACTAGGTGTTAAATCGTGACAAATTAAATACAGTCTTGACTAAAATCTAAGCCATCTTAAATTCACGACTTCTGTGCTGCAACATCGATAATAGTGCAACCACTGCACTAACTCCTGCTCAGTTTTTAATTGGTGAGTCTCTATTCGATCCATCAATCCTTGATGAACATCGTGTCAATCTGTTGCAACGATATCAGTTGATGCAGTCTATCATCAATTCTTTCTGGAGTGTAGTGTAAATCACACCTAAATAACTACAACAGAGTACAAAATGGAAAGTTCCTCTATCCAACCCTAAACTGGGAGACATTGTTATCAAAAAAGTTGACAATATACCAGTCTTAGAATGGCCTCTTGCTGTAATCACCAAAATGTATCCAGATCAAACTGGCCAAATTCATATCGTTAAAATTTGAACATCGAAAGGAACCTACAAATGTTCCATTCCATGACTGGTTTTGTTGTCAAATTGAAACCAATTAAGAATTTCTGTTAATTGCTTCTTTTTCTAAATTGATTCTGTTTTTACTTTGTTTTTGTTTGTATAGGTTTGTACGGTCCACCAACCTCTTAGAGGTTGGCCTGGTTTGACCACAATAAAGTCTTTAATTCTTTAATTATATTTTTTTATTTTTTATACAGTCCACTCATATTAATTTTAATCTCAAATACTTCGTATTTTGAGGGGAGTAATGTTAACAGTACTTTTTCATGTTTACCTACTGGCTAAACTGATCAATCACATTTTCACTACTTCACCTTTTCACTTTACAATACCTACAAAGTTTATCTCATTTTTTTGTCATATCTTTGTTGCTGTTGTCATCCTCAATGAACAATGTTTCGTTTTTACTAGTAATTTTATTCATGAAGAATATAATTTCGAATTGTTATGTTTAACTATTAATTTCAATTATTTAAAGCAAACAGTAAGATTTGTTTCCATAAATTTTTTTAAAATTTTCTTCAGGTAAAATGGTAGAATATACAACTTTTCCCCAAAAGGAGCTATGGACTTCCAAGTTAGCTTAAAACCTCCCTTACAACAACACAAACATTTACAGAAAATTTCAATTTGTTCTACTGAGTGGTTTGATATGGTGTTATAAACAGACACATACACATATATACCCCACACGCGCACATGTACAAAAATAAAAGTTTTTCTTTGTACATGTACAATTAGATACATAAGAGGCCTATCAGACTGAAATGGTATACTGGTGTTATAAGACTTGGCTTCATTCAATACGGTCCACCTTTGGTACTCGTATGTGCAAACTTTGGAGTCATTCTGAGTGCTTTCTATAGCATTTAATAAAAAATTTCAAAACAAATTTTAACCGGAAATTTCATTTACCATATATTTTTTGAACAATTTTTTTATTTCGTTATTAGGAAAAGAGTAAATCACTAAAAACCTGTAGGCGACACCAAAAGCAGATTTTTACGGGTAAAGCTGCGATCAGATATTGGGGGATTTTTAATACTTTCAAAAAAGAACTTCAAACTATGAATTCCGAAAGAAAACCTTTTTCTGATTTTATTCATCAAATTGCACTTCTTCTAAATATAATTTGACTGGCCTTGTATAATGGATATAAAACGTTTTATGAAAAGAGATAATGCTCCGAATGTAACCTATATCAACTTATCAAGAATAAGTGTCATAAATGAAGGACAAACAACAAAGACAGACAAATTTCTTAACATACCGATTTGTGGGTTTCTAACAGCATACGCATACAAAACCCTCCGTAGAGCATTGATTCCGATATCGTCTTGGAATGCCGGATACTCAGGAAGAGACCTATGCAAATCTCTTTCAATTTCTTCTTTGGTATTTTCAATAATTTGAGATGAATTTTCAACGAACGTTTGATAGTGATTTTTATTACCAGCCATTTCATTTCTTGCACCTGTGGAACATAGGTAGATGCGTTAAATAAAATCCTTTGAAGTGAAACATGGATAAAGCTCAAAAATTATAATTAATATTTCACTGATAAATTTTCAGTTCAATGAAACCAATTTATGCCTGGCTGCATAGTCACCAAGAATTGTGGTTGAGAATTTTAGTAAATTTTTCATATTTACTTAATAATTTTCTTTATACGGAAAGTAAGAAAGAGTTAGAAAAACTGTCGGATAAAAAAGAAAAGGAAATTGAAGAAATGAAGGAGATGGATACTCTACAGAAAACAATAAATTTTACTATACTTAAACAGTTCAATAGTAATATTTTATAATTTCAGTAAAATCCCACATAAAAATTAGAAATGTTTCATAATAAAATCAGAAAAGAAATTATTTTCTATTTCGAATTATTTTTAAAGGTGACAAATGAATAAAAACTTCTCAAAAATATTTCTTGCTACTTTTTACTTTTTTTTTTTACTATGAAAATGCTGCAAAAGACCCTTATAAAATTTTCGATAAAAATTTTACATAATTTTACAGAACAGCCTGATAAATAAAATGATTAGTTTTCTTTTTTCTTTTTTATTTATTTATTCATAATCATTCATTTGCAATAAAAAATAAATACAAAAATAATTTTAGTATCCATTTCTGCAGATGTTTTCTAAAAATTAAATAATATTTTCTGCTTGAAAGTGTAAGACAGCAATTTCAGACAGAAAATGATTGATGAATTCAAAATATTTTGACACAATTACCGCACCTACCTAAAATTTATTCCAACTACAAAGTAATATTTATGAGTGTAGGTATCTCTACCTACACAAAGTTCATAGAACTAATAGTGGTTTGTGTGTATGGGCAACCGAATCATTTCTTGGTACTGGTAGCCAGCCACTTTAATACCTATCCAATTCGCAATAGCATACTTGTGTGATTGGACAAAGGTTAGGTGGTATCTTATACAGACCACAACACACACTGTATCAGTGAGTATGCAATACATACATACTCACCTTACCTTCCCATTTGGCATTTACATGTACAAGTAGATGCATGTTGTCCATACAAGTGCATACAAATGACATATTTTTGTTTAGAGGGCAATGCATTAATAATTTAGGTTGTGGACCTATATAGTCCATGACCCATCTGTCCATACAGGGCCAAGCCCTGAAAGGATGAAGTGAGGGAAACATCCCCACAGTTACTCATCCTAGTTTTTTCATTCAGGAAAATCTAAGTCCAGTCATACCCTAAATGTTGGTAAGACATTGGACTGATGACTGTCCTCCAGGGTTACATCCTCTATTTCATCTCATCCCTCTGAAGAAGATATTGCAGAGAGCTTGGCCCAAAGTATGGCCAGTGAAAGTTCCTATACAATAATTCAGGAGTCTTTGCAGATTGTAAGCCGCATGGGAGCATGCGCCACTTTTTTCATTTTGGTGCCTATTTGCCTGGTTGTGGTTGTGAGAATTCAATTGTGGGATAGAATTTCTTTGTTGGATGAAAGGTATGATATTATTTTCTGGTCGATGGACTGTGATTTTGGAGCAAGAAGGCTGAATGCCCCTAGATGGGTCTACATCTATGGAGGTAATCATGGATCATGAAGCATCCGAGATCATCTTGCCAATAGGATTGTGGCGAGGAAGAGGTTGAGTTATTTCATCCATGATAGAATTGACTTAAGGTCTTGAATTGAATGAACCAGCAAGATTGCTCGTCAGTTTGGATAATTGGGAAAGAATATGTCATGTTCCCTATTATTCTGTTCCTGCTCTTCTAATTATAGAATTCGATAAAATGTAGCTCGGAGTGTGGTCAACAAACGAATCATTTGTGATGCACTTTTGTTTGTTCAATTTGGTACAATTTTGTCATCGAGCTTATCAATCTCCATTTCCATACAATGGATTAGTATGTTCAGCTATTAGATATATCACCACCTTGAGATTATTAGAAGCAAAATTCATAGAATTTATTTCCACATATATTTATGTGGGTCAATGTATTCGAGTGAATGAACTTGAACTAGTTTTGGTCAATGCGATAAGAAACAATGACAAACATACACATGAAATAAGGAAGTTATTTTGTAGCAATAGCTACATTTTGCACTGTGCATCAGCAGTTTTCCATTTTTTTAAACACAAGTGAGTTTATTCTGATTCTCACGATACATGTTTTATTTTCAAGCTGATTTATTTTTGGTACTTTCCTCTCAATGTCTAGGTTCAAACCCTTAGGATGGAGGAATTTTAATTTTGATTTTTATGACCTTTTTTGATAATTAAAAATTCTAATTTTCACTAGGCTTATTTATTTTGACCTTCCTCTATATTTTATGCAGGAATGGGTGGTGAATAAAATTTTTTTTCTGTTTGTTTTTGACCATCTGTATTTCATTTTGATCAGAGGAAGAGTGATGTACAAATTTATGTTATTGGAATTTTTGTTTGTAATCCATATTTTTTGTTTGGAAATTTGGTGTTGTAGTAGAATTTTGAAGTATTTCTCATATCACTTTAGCTTGTGCTAACCTTTTTGATCGACAACTTGGAATTTGGTAACTACCTGTAGGCCCACTTCTCATTTTAGGTTTTATAAGCACATTCGAGTCATAGTAGTATTTTTGTACATTGTCATCAAATTTGACAATCTTTTTGGTTTTGGTTTTGTTTTATTTTCAACCTTATTTTCCAAATTTGTTTTGACTGCATCTCTATATGTTTTTTGTTGTGAATTTTTTGGCTATGAATTTAGCTTATTTGTATTTGTGTCATTATTTTGTTCAACTACTTCGTCATCCACTTCTTGTGTATTTTTGTTTTTGACTATATAGTGATTGTCAATTTAAATTTTATTTTAAATTTCTCGTTTAGGTTTTCTGATATTGATTTTTTCATCTGTTACTAAAAATGTAAGTTTGACTGGAATTATGGAGACTATTTTCTAGGGTGAACATTTTTTCTGTCCTATCGACTATTTTATATTGTCAGATATAAGGTTTCTGCAAAGCCTACAGTCTTTTTTGATGTTTGGCCACACCAAACTAGAGATCATGAGTTTGTTGTACTCCTAGGTCCAGTGTTTAAAAGATTGTGTACACAGTCAAATGCCATTTTTCTAAATTTAGGTGCATACTCACCTTCCATTTGGCATCTCATATACATGTAGACGCGTGTTGTCTGTATAAGAGCATACAGATGACATATTTTTGTTTAAAGTGCAATGCATCAGTAATTTGGATTGCAGACCTAGTCCGCATACCATCTGTCAATACAGTGTTCAGCCCAGAAAGGAAAAAGTGATGGAAATGTCCCCACAATGAGATACAAATTAATCAACATTGCGGGCTTGCAAGACTGAGCCCCTTAATGTTTCAGGTTACAAAAGAAGTGAGCTTTCAATATTTTGAGGTTCAAAAAATTGGTTCAGAATTATTAAGAGGTATATAATGTAATTTGGACTGACCAAGTCTAATAAGAATGAGTGTAAATGAAATGATTTATGATGGCACCTGTGAAATAGTTCTTTGAGAACATTATCAAATTATGAATATTTGGAATAACAAATTTATATGACATGAAAATGTCACTGAATAGAAGATGAGTATAGGTACATGTCAGGAATGTCACTGTGAGAGATATTGAAATTGTGTAAGAGTCAGATAGATTATACTGGTATGATTTCACAAGTGTATGTGATCAGATAGAAAGGAATTCATAAAAAGTATAGGATATGCTTCACAACATGAGAGTTATAACTCTTTTTTTTTTTTTTTTTTTTTTTTTTTTTTTTTTTTTTAAATTTAAATGTAGGTAATATAGAATTTAGGTAATTTACCCTCAAAGATACAATGTGAAAATAAAACAAAACAATATTAATGAAAAAACTAAATTACAAAACATTTTTATTTTATTTTTATAAAGACTCAAACACGGATGCCAGATTGATAATCCCTACCTCATGACAAGGAGCTACAGAGAAGCTTACAAAATTGCCTCTTCAAACATCATTATGTGGAGCACCATGGTAAAAAACACCTATGATAACACAAATAAAAGCATACTCTACTTTTTATCTAAACACAGATCCTCCTTATGATTTCACATCTCAGTGAAAACATATATATGTGAAATCGGGTGAATAATTGCATACAGGGTGTAAAGATATACATGGTTAAAAGTAATAAGTAGAAATGTATCATTATGTCCATATCTAGCTAAAATGTAGGTGCATTGTTTTTAAAGCTCCGGTTCTGTATGAGTTGCCCCCTACAGTTTTTGAGGATGTATCAGTTGCCTCCATTATAATGTTTAGTGATATACGAGTTGAGTTTCCTTATTACTTAGTAGCCCAGTCAAGTTAAAACAGAAATTTTTGCAGACAACATAGGAGATGGGCTAAAAATGTTTGAGAATATAACAAAATTACTATATTAAAAACCCCACTCCCCTAGGTGCGGTGCTAAATTTTTTGTACCAAATTTTATTTCCCAAAAATTAGTTTTTGGATAATGATTCAATACTTTGAGGAGTTTGTGATGGCAATTTTAGACTGATAAAACTCAAAAAACTTAAAAAAAATTACAGTAGGTACAATTCAATCTGACTTCAAAGTAACATTTATTAAATATACAATTATTTAACTTTACATAGCAGACTCAATAAGATTGAGTCCCTTAATATTTGCTGATTACAGTAGAAGTGGTCATCAAGTAAATTTGGATCGACGAAATTACCAACAAAATTTGTGAGCAGATAAATACAATTAAGGTATCTAGAGTAGGGTGATCTAGAAAAAATGGGATGATTTTTAATGACATGTGCAAAGTTGTTCTTCTAAAACATTATCGAATTATGAATATTAAGTAGGATGATGCATTGACAGGTGTGGGCATAGGTCAAGAATGTTGGTAAGAGAAGAGAAAAATTTTAAGAGATTTTTAAATAAAATGTAAAAATTTGAAAATATTAAAAAATCTGAGATTTACAGGTTAATGAAATTTCCTATTTGGTTTTTGAAAATTTTTTATTTTTAAATTGGTTTTGTATGAGTAGCAAATAGTTCCATACGTTCATTTACGAAGTTTTATGACTTTACTAGAGAAAGTATGAAAAATGATGAAAGAGCTAAGAAATTTGCAAAAAATATTGACTATAATTCATTGCAATATGCTAGCAATTCTGGTGCAGATTAGCTAGAAGGTACGTATAAAAAATTTACTTTTGTTAAGATTTCAAAAGAGATAACTGTTTTTAATTGTGTAATTTTACGTCAACAGATACAAAATTAAATAAAATCATCGCAATTATGATCTATTAATAACTTTCTAGTAACCAATTTTTGATTTTTTGAAAAACCTACTTTTTTTAATGGAACTGCTGCTGTTGGATTTTTTGAGTTTCATCTTCAGGTAGAATATACTTAATTAGTTGGCATTTGATATAGCAAAATGTTGCGAGTGTAATTCAATACTTTTAAATTACCTCAACAAATAAGATAATTTCTGAATATTATCTTTTATTAATATTTCACTTTAATTATTACAAACACTTTAGAATTATACTTATTACTATTTCTTAATATTAATGAAACCTAATGTCCATAACAACTAGTATGGACCCTAACGTCTCTACTCGACTGTAGGTTTAGGAATGATCATGTCTTCAAAATGAAGATATGACATTACTTTTGTTTCCTTTGTTTCAATCAAATATGGCCGACCAAAAAGGTGGCGTGATACAGAACATCCGCCAAATATGATGACACATTATTGTCAGCATATCTGGTGGTGTCTGATTGTGAGAAGCTAGGTGAAATATAGACAGCTATTATTCCGAGAATTAGGAATAATAGTTGTCTATAATTTGTTTGACACGTTTTTGTAGACGAACTGAATCGTCTGCAAAAACAGGACGGAACAAAGGTCCCCGGGCGAAAGAAAGCCCGAAGCTCCTGCTTCGTTAAATTTTGTGTTCCTGAAAGTTTAATTTTTTTAATATATTATATTGTTAATTCTAGTTATAAAACAATATTATTTTTGTCACAAATATCTCTTAATTTTACGTTGCGGAATTGATCATCGCTTAAAATATAAAATTTAGCATTTGAGCATAGAAATTTATTTCTGCAAATTGACTTAATGGATATAATTTGGCATAATAAAATTTATTATGCTTTTTTAATGTTAACTTATTATATTTTATTACAAGAATAGACTTAAAATTATGGACCATCAACGATGAATTGCTCCCAATGCCAAATCATTTATTTGATTGTGCGCATTGATAGCAACACAATTTATTTTTAGGTTCACGTAGACCAATATGGCTACTATGAGTGTTAATAAACTATACCAACCGATTAGCAGTAGGTGTACAGTGTTTATTGTATCCTGGTATCCTAAATCATGAATATTCAGTTCCACTGACTTCAGTCTTTCTTCGAATTTATGAATCGGAGTTATTGGTGAGATATACGGTACGTTGTCATGCCATTTATTATTATAGGCAATCGACATATTTGGGAATTTAAACGATTGATGTAGGCCAAAATCAAGTTCCATAAATTGGTATTTTGTCCAAACTAGCGGTAGGTGATGTTCAATAAGGATTTCTTTCTCTGGATTATTTATACAGGGGAATCCTGCTGGGATGATTGTTTCTGCGTTGTTTTCTCCTTGTAACTGTTGGATTTCTACTATACACGGAACTGTTAGTAGAGTTGCTCCAGGCCATGAGTCGTTGATAGTTATACTGGTGCTCGTTTTTGTTACCGTATTGACTGATATTAATGGATTTCTAGCATTTGTGATTGCAAATTGGTTCATTTTGATTTGTTTGACTACGATCTCATCATGATTTGTCTCACATTTAAATGTGCATTTCTTTATTATCTCTTCATATTTCATTCCTTGAAATAGTGCCCTCGCACAATTACCTTTATTATTGGTTGTGCGGGCTTGTGGGAGAAAACATAATAAACTATGTCTGCCACAAAGATCAATATCTGTTCCAGTTATTCGTATTGATCCATCAACTTTGTTGTGGGATAAGATCGATGGTTCTTGATCCCAGGAGCAAATTTTGTTATCATGCGTACGAAATGCCAATGGAATAAAGTTGTAAAGGTCGTATTTCGCGTGAAGATTTTGAAGTGGAATTTTTATTTCTATTTCTATTTCGTTTCCTGTTACATAGCAATTTACTAATTTTGTTCGGTAATAGGACTGGATTGATTTTTCATCTAGAACTACTGTGAAATTTGATTTTTCTGCTATTCTCTTGATTTTCATCAGGTCTTCTTTTAAAGTTGTTTCGTTAATAATTGCCATTGGTAGATGGTTGGTTTTACAGGAGAGGAACAAATGGCTAAGTTTAGCATTTTCGGTAACTAAACTAGCATGAAGAGTTCTAGCTGTGTCGAAGATGAGTTCTCTTCTGGCTTCAATGATTATTTCGTTATTTTGATTTTGGATCGCGTCTTTAATGCCTGAATGTTTTCTTTTAAAATTTTAGAGTTGTCGAATTCTACTTTTTCGAAATTTTTGATATCTTTTGTGATATTTAATAATTCAGCATGGTTTTCTATCAAGATTCTCGTAATTTTTCGTATTGAGATTTTAAATTTTTCTCATTTTCAATGAAATCATTGCCTTGTGAGAGTGTCATGACATTGCAACACCATGTTTCAAAGTCACCGAGAATCTGTAGTCCACGTTTAACTCGTTTTGAAGGTTCTCTGTCGAATTCTTTGATTATAGCTTCGTTAATTCTCTGAATTTCCGTAATTAAGTCTAGGATTTGTAGTATATTTTTCAATCTCTGTATGCACCATGTATTTTCTCTGGATGTGCAACTTTGCAGTTTATTAATTTCTTCTAGCCATTCTGGTGTTTCTATGTTCTGTCTTCTTGGAATTTTCAGACTATACAATATGGGAATTGTTTTCTCATAGGCCTTGCTGAATTTGTTTAGCTCGAAATAAGCTCCTGATGATGCACTAATCTTCGTTTTTAAGCTTGTGTTCCTCGTTTTGATTGCAAGTGTGGTAATTATGATAAAAATAATAACGGCGTGATTTATCATCTTATGGTCTGAAATCATTACAAATCACATGAAATTTTGCTGTTAGATGCAGTATTACATTTGTCGGTACATTAATTAGTTGTTATCATTTGACGCGAGGGAAAAAAAGTAAAGTGCAAAAAATGTATATCGATGCACAATATTTTCTCAATTTTTATTTCTTTCTCATAAAAATATACACATGTGCGGAAATTACTACATCTGTGCTAGTGTGAGACTCTGGAATTCGGTTTGCACTACTACCATCAAGGGTAGGTCTTGGGAGATGGCGGACTCCAGTATATTTCGATTGTTCAGCAAGAATTCATCTTACTTTACAACTCGGATATATATGGAGGTATCGCAGTCTTCTCGGTGTATTCGACCTTTTGGTTCGTCTTGATTTTCTTCGTCCTTGTCCGTTTTTAGATTTATAAATTTGAGTTCCTATTATTCGTAATTTTTTTTTATTTTTTATATTAGTTTCTTCGTTTTTGTGTTTTTTTTTTATGAAACTTAGTAAAGAATTGTTCTACGAATTTAACAAAATCATGAGTTTGGGTACGTATAGCGCCAGTGAGGACGTTCTTCAAGATGTCCCGATGTATCTGACTCCGTCTGAGTTGCGTGCATTGCCTAAATTCATGGTTCCGGATAATGGAATGGTTGAGACTTCTGAAAGTTTCATGCTTACGCAAGTGTCTCTGCCTTATTTACATTGCTGGTCTCCGCGTTGTCCCTGTCTTTTCACTGGAGTGATTGATCTTTGGAAAATTTTCAAAGTCTTACACTCGTTTTTGTCGGCTGATTATGGTCTAACCGGAGTAGATGTGTATCGGAAGAATTTCCCTGGCAACTCTCTGAATACTTCATTTGGATCGTGGAGGCATGTGATGCCTCAGAGTCTGTGTGAGTGCTGTTTGCAATCAATGGTCCAGCTTGCTTCACAGTTCAGCTTCCTCTTCCCAAAAGCAAGCCTATGGAGGTGGGAAGGTACTGTGGTTTGCTTTTCCACACTTGACGTGAATCCGTCCGATATTACTAGGTATGCTGTCGGCCTGAATCTTCTAGCTGCTGTTATAATGGCGATGCAGCCTCTTAATTTTGGTGCAAAAGTTCAGTTCGCGAGTACAAACACAGCTTATGCTAGCACGATCATGGACAGATCTCAATTTCAATATCTCGTTGATTATCTTGTCTGTTTTTACCACCGAAAGATCGTAATCATTGACACGCCTCATTTTATTGAGGTTATTGGCGTGTTGGAACCATCAGAGAAACTAACCATTCCTCACAATCGTCGTGTCCTGCGAGGAGCTGATCTGAGGAGTGAACCGAGTGCCGGACCATGTAAAATGATCGTTTCCAATCGGCGCATGTTTTTAGTTCCTCGACATCAACGATTCAGACGTTGTTCAGCTTCTCCAGAAGTCGAACCGGCTGATCATCCTGAGGCAATGGAGCAAGGCGAGGTCAAGCCAGAGGCTGGAGAGGCCTTCACTCAAGAAGCGCAGGAGGATTGGTAGTTGGTGAGTTTTAAAGAAAAAAAAATTTTATACTTTTTGATGGGAGAAAATATATACGTAAATGGTCCTTACAACATATCTTATTTATAGTTATTACGAATTAAATTACAAGTGTTATAATACAATGGTTCGGGTGGTGGTTCTGAATATCTCTTTATGTATTCCTCTAAACTTAACTTACTTGGTTTCCTAATATTTTGTTAAAAAGGTTGGGTAGGTAGAGACAAAGGTTCTTTTATACTTTTTCCCTCATCACACCTATTGAACAATTTGATTTCTTCCAAACGTTGTTTTTGGGTAATTGATTGAATCTTTCGTAAAATTATCCTTTTCTTTTCTGGGTCTTTTAATTCAAATTTCTTTCTCCATTCTGAACTATTTTTCCCTTTTAATAAGGCTTCTTCAGTAAATGTTACTTTTTTACTGTTTTTATTTTTATTATCAGCTTTCTTTAGTATTCCTTTTCCTGGTCTTCCTCTTGGACGTTTGACAATGATTTTAATTTCGTCCTCTGATTTATTTTCTTCAGAGCTCTTTTTCTTCTTTGGTCTGCCTCTTTTCCTTTTTGGATTAGAAATCTTTTCTTCAGATTCTGAGTTATCGGATATAGTGTCTTCAATATTTGATGGTAATTTAGCATCACAACGGGCATTATAAGGTGTAAGTCTTCTTATATGCACTGTGTCGTCTGTACTATTTCCATCGTCAAAGGTTATGCGAACAATATAGTTTAAATCTGAAACTTTTCTTACTATTCTATATGGTCCTAGAAATTTTGGTTTGCCTTTCTCATAATTTATCGGTGCTTTCAAGAGAACTAAATCATTAGTTTCATAAGAGATTTCTTTTCTTCCTTTATTATAGAGTTCTGAATATTTAATTGCATTTTCTTTATCAAAGCTCGGGATTGTTTTTCGAATTTTATTTACCTCAATTATCTGTTCTTTTCTGGTTTTGCTGATAAGTGGTGATGGAATAATTAAATTTATACGGGGTTCTCCTTTATAACCGTGCATTAGATAAAATGGATCGTGATTGTTTAATCCTTCGATAGGTGTCATATTATAGGTCAAGGCTACGTTATGCACGTGGTCTGGCCATTCTTCGCTATCGATACTCTCGTATTTCACTAATATTTTTTTTATCGTTCCGTTCATTTTCTCTACTTGTTCTTGAGTTTGCGGTGAATATGATGTAGAGTAGAATATTTTAATACCGTTATTTTTACAATAATTTTGTACGTGTTCGTTTGAAAAATGAGTTCCATTATCACACGTGATCTTCGTTGGTTTTCCATAATGACGTACAATTTCTTTCAAAAATTTAATGAGGTACCGGACATGATTTTCAGTAAACATATTTTCAAATTCTTTAAAAAAAATAAAAAATACCAGTGAAAACCGCATTAAAATTGGTTTGATAGAATGGGAGAAAATGAATGATAAATTTGAGTTGTCAAAAAACATTGTGATATTTTTTGAGCAGTGGGTGTGATGTCATAGAATTGACATATCAGCAAACTTTTCATCTATTTCACAGGTTTCTCATTCATTCATTCCTCACTCTCCTGTGTTTGTACATTAGTTTAGTTAAGCTCATCAATTTAGAAAGTTCATGGTAACTGTGAGGGAGGGGATGAAAGGATGTGCACTTGCACCCCCCACTCCCTTATTTATAGACAAATTCAAAACATTGAAAAACAATAAAAACTAAGAAAATCAAAAACCAATTATTCCTTATTTGTTTTTATATTAGAGCACAGCCTTGGAAAAAATTTTTGGTGGTGCCTGAGGAGTTATTTACTTTGAGGGGTGAGTTCATATTTGCAATTCATTTTTAGATTTAACCCTTCATTTAGCCCCCTGTAGCCCAAGAAATGGAATTAGGATAATATTCTTGGATATTATTGAGTGATACATCGATAATATTGTTTTTTGAGGCTCTGAGTTTACATTTATAATCCATTTTTAGATTGAACCCCTCCTTGGCCCCCTGAGACCCCAAACATGGGGTTAAGATAATATTCTTTGATATTATTGAGTAATATATCATTAATAATGTTTTTTGAGGCACTGGGTTTAGATTTTCAATCCATTTTTTATCAAACCCCTTATTGAGCCCCCTGTGACCCCAAACAGGGGGTTGAGATACTATGCTTAGATATTATTGAGTGATATATTATTAATAATATTTTTTGAGGTGCTGAGTTTAGATTTGCAATCCATTTTTGATCAAATCCATTATTGAGCCCCCTGTGACCCTAAACAGGGGGTTCAAATAAAATTCTTAGATATTATTGAGTGATACACAATAAATAATGTTTTTTGAGGCACTGAGATTATATTTACAATCCATTTTTAGATTGAACCACTTTTTTTCTTCCTGTGGCCCCAAAAAAGGGATTGCAATTATATCTTCACTTATTATTGAGTGATTTATTAGGTATTGGATGCCCATGTTTTTTGAGACCAACAAAAAACAACAAAATTTAGTAAAACCACTTGCCCAGATTACTTGTAAGAAAAATAAGATTTTTGTATTTGTACTCAGAAACTTGTAAAACATTATAAACAATATATCACACAATAAAATGTGAAAAGTCAAAATTAGCTGCTTATATCTGAACCATTTTGGATCACATTAAAAGGAGTTGAATGAAGAAATATATGTCAAAATATAACTTCAAGTCTAAAAAAATTACCAATAATGTATAACACAATATAATAGAGAAATTCAAAATTAGCCTCTTTCAGAGCTCCTGTGGGATCACATAATGGGTAAAATTAAGAAATTACATCAAATTCAAAATCAGCAGCTAAAAAACTATTACAAATGATGTATTACACTACAAAATATGAAAAGTCAAAATTTCTCATTTTGAGCCTTGGGGGTCAAAAATGAATCAAATGAATAAAAAAAGGTCAAATTTGAACTTGTTGCCTCAAGAAACATTACAAATGATGTATTACATAATAATATGTAAAAAAACAAAATTGGGCACTTTTATGATCCCTTGGGGTCAAAAAATTGATCAAATTAAAAAATTATAGACAAATTTGAACTCAGTACCTCAAGAAACATTACAAATGATGTATTACATACTAAAATGTAAAAAAACAAAATTGGGCCCTTTTTTGAGTCCCTTTGGGTCAAAATATTGATCAAATTAAAAAATTTCAGTGTATATATGTTGAAAGTTCCAAGAAAATGAATTTTTGGCCCATATCTGCTGCCCCTTTCTTATTTTTGGATTTCAAAAAAAAAAAATTAGATGTGACATTCAAGCACCCTCATACCAATTTTCAACCTTCTACCTCAGTGGGAAGTACAAAAAATAAATACAGATAGAAATCCAATCTTATCGAATCTTATTTACTTAGGTAATAATTTAGACTTTGAGCTTTCTGTGCCAAAAGTTTTCTTGGGTCCTGAAATGAAATGTGCGCCAAACCTTGCTTCAAAGTCATTTTTTAAAGTCAATTTTGTTCAGTAAATTTTCACCAAAATCCTACTTAAAAATGAAGTATTAATGAGATGTATTGAAACCAGCAACCTCTGATAATGCAAAATACAAATATGTCAATTCTATGACATCACAACAGCAGGGTGCTCATCGAGGTACTGTTTTTGTTGCAGCGCAACTTTGACATCTTATATCTTCCTTTCTATTTAATATTTTTCAAAAACAATTTCAGAACCTTCGTTCACAGGCTTTAGACTATCTCTCACATTAATTTCAAGTAATTCTGAGAGTCATGTCCGGTACCCTATTACTGAATACGCGTTTGGTTGAGTTACTGCTTTAGTCCAACAGTATTTTGTTGCTTTGTCTATTCCCACTATGACAAATTTCTTTTTGTTATTTGTGTTAAATTTTCCGATGAAATCAATTTGGATATGTGCAAGTGGTATGCATTCTTCAGGATTAATTGGTTTTAAGTATCCATATTTTTTGTTAATGTTCTTATTAATTTGGCACTGATGGCACGAACGTACATGCCTCGAGACTATTTTAGGCATTTGCATAAAGTAGTATCGAGTACGCGTTTTGGCAAGAGTTTTACAAATTCCAAAATGTCCTCCCCCACTTTGACTCTCATGACATATATTTAGTATCTGAGGTATGAGGGAGTCAGGAATTACTGGTACGGCATAGTGATATACAGAGTTATCATTATTTTTGCATAAAATTCCATTTTCATCAAGGAAAAATGGATTTAGATTGCGTGATTTTCTTGCTTTTAAATTTTTTCTTAACTCTTTTTCGTTACCGCCTTCTAAAATTTTTATTATAATACCCCAATATTTATCTTCACGTTGTAAATCCCATAGATTGTGGATTTCTTGATCTGTTATATTAATTGGGGTTTCTATTTCTGAATTTTCTGAAAGTTTGGAAAGTTGAGAATTTGTAGACGCATCAGAGTTTCCAGATTTTTCCGAAATATCGGATAGGATGGAACTTTGATCATCTTCCGAATTGTCACTTTCCACATCTGCTTCTTTTTCTTTCTTTTTCATACTACTTGTTATTGCTTTAATTTTTTTCTCTTGTTTGATAATATTTGGAGGATCAGGTGTTCCTTCTGGTATTATGAATTGACCGTTCCGGAATTCTGCATAATTGTCTTCTTCTTCTTCTTCTAGATGGGATAGATAGTCAGCAATTTTATTATTTTCACCTTTAATGTGTCTGATTTTAAATGTGAATTCTCCTAATTTCGAAATTAACCTATTTAGTCTTGCGTTTGGTTTTTTCATTCGACTTTGGTATGTTAAAGGTTCATGATCCGTAAAAATATTAAATTCTTTGTAGACTAAAAATTCTCTGAAATATTCGCAAGTTTCAGTGATAGCCAACATCTCTAAATCAAAAGAACATAAATGTTGTTGATTCTTAGGAATTTTCTTCGAGAAATATCCTATAGGGTGTGGTTCTTTTGTTTTTCTGTCTACTTGCATTATTACTACTCCTATGGCTGTTTTTGATGCGTCAACTTCGACGTATGTTTCAGCATCAGGATCGTAGATTGTAAGAATTGGATCTGATGTAATCAATTCTTTTATTTTGTCGAAGGCTTTTTGTGCTTCGTCATTCCATGCTATTTTATTATTTGCTTTAACATTTTCTTTTCTTGTTAAGTCTGTTAATGGTGCTGTAATTTGCGAAAAGTTCTTTATCATTTTCCGATAATAATTCGCTAAACCAATAAATCTTCGTAGTTGACGTAACGTTTTCGGTGGTTGAGCTTCACGAATCGGTTTGATGTTTTTATCTAACGGTTCTAATTTATTATACAAAATTTTATGTCCTAAATATTCGATACTTTTATTAAAGAAGCTACTTTTATTGGTTTTAATTAGTAAACCTGCTTCGACCAGTACTTTAAGGACTTCTTCTAAATTTTCTAATGTTTCTTCAAATGTTTCGCCAAAAACACAAATATCATCTAGATAGACCAAAACTTTGTCTTCTAGGATATGGTTAAATAAGTCAGTCATGGTTTTTTGAAAAATGCTGGGGCTTGCGCTTAATCCCATCGGAATGGAGTTAAATACGTAGCTTACTCCTCCAACATTTATTCCTGTTACCGCTTTTGATTCTTCATCAAGGGGAATTTGGTAATATCCCTGATTAAGGTTGATTGTTACAAAGTATTTTTTTATCTCGTAACGCATCCCAAATTTCAGGGAGATGAGATATTCTGCTCGTATCCTTTTTTACTATTTCATTTACACCTCTATAATCTACTAATAATCTATAAATTCCATTTGATTTCTTCTTAACAAATACTGGGCTCTCATATCTAGAGCTTGCTCTCTTAATAATACCACATTCTTCAAATTCTTTAATTTTCTTTCTAATTTCTATTCCCATATGGTAATTTCTACGTTGAATTGGCTCGTCTGTTTTCAAGTAGACATGTGCAGGTTTCAATTTCGTAGGTTTTACCTTGGCAGGTTCTTCCGTAAATATATGGATATATTTTTTTAGAACGCTTACTACTGCCTGTTTTTCTTCCTTCGTTAAATTCTTATTAATATTCACTTTTGTTCCTTCATTGTCGTGGATAACGCTGTCATCAGATCGGGTTATACGGACAAGTTTTAGCATATCAACCTCCTCACCTTGGTTACCCACAGTATCCCCCAACGTAATGCGTTGGATGCTGGGTTGGCCACAGCGGATGGAATTGGTCTGACGATCCCACATAGTCGGCTGTCGAAGCCTATAGCGTCCTAAAACTGTCCCTTGTGCGATCTGGGTGTCAAAGTGCGGACTGTAGAATCTTAAGGTTGGCCATCCTAAATCATCGACAATATATTCGCCTTCTAAACCATAACTTGTTAAAAACCACTCATCTGGATCTGCTTTTCCCATATCTGGATCCAGGTTTACACAATATTCCTTATTTACTTCTATGCAGAAATCTTTGTCTGCTCTAATAAAACCTTCACAATTTTCTTCCTTAAACTTAATTATACTAAATGTTTCACGCTTCCATGGCGGTCCTATTCTAAATAATTTCTTACTAAATAAAATATCGGCATTATGTCGATCTAAAAAGTCATATCCGAGAAGTAAAGGTGTGGTCACCTCAGAGGTTACGTATGCTTCCACATCAAGGAGGAGGTCACCCATTTTTATGGTGATTTCTACGACTCCTATGACGATTATTGCGCTGTTGTTAGCGGCTACCATACACACTTTTGCAGGTCTGATCACATTCTCCTTTACTAGGTCATATTGGACAAGCGTCACTTCAGAGCCGCTGTTGACTGTTTGCTGTGTTTCATACTCTTCACGGCTCACAATGTTGCAGGGTACGATTAATTTACGTCTCACCCTGACTAATTTCATCGATGCACTACGGATATGAATTTTCCAATTATGTGGCGCGTGTGGATCTAACACTAGGAGAGCAGCGCAGTCTGGATGATGGACGTTGCCATTACAAGCCCGAAAGTCATTGCCATTGATTGGTAGAGGGCAAACGGGCTCTACTGCAAGTTTTTTGTCTGTTGAGGGAAGTTCTGTTGTTGAATACTTGGAACTATGTCTGGGGTTCGCAAGTTATACGATGGTAATGCATAATTTGTCGTATTTGCTCATGGTTGTGTATTTAACATTGGGGCATTGTATGCTTGTGCATAACCATTTTGTTGCGGTGTTCCATGAATGCCAAATGGTTGACCAAAATTTGATGTAAAATTATTACCATTAAATCGTGGTGGTCTGAAATTTCTTAGCGGGAATGGAGGTGTAGTACGATTACGTAGCCTACAATCTCTGGAAAAATGTTCCCTTCCTCCGCAGTTGAAGCAGTTTACTTCCCTTTGAGGATATCTATCGTTATTTTGAGGACGATAAGATTCTCTCGTTTGTTGTCTATAAGGATTTTGATTATTCTGCGAACGATTAGGTTCTCTTTCTCTAGACTGTCTTCTTCTTGGATTATTATCATTAATTTCGTTATTATTATTATTTAGATTTCTCTCTCTACAAGGTCTATTTTCTACATTTTCATTTTCCATCGTCTGATTTCTGTTTTGGTTCTGATTCCATTTATTGGCATTCGGGGGTTTCCATCCTGCCTCTACCAATGCCACAATAACAGGGTCTGTTGGAGATGTAGGTGGGGTGACTGGTTTCACTGGCTCTTTTTTCTCTGGAGCTTTGCCCTTCATCATCTCCTCCATCTGTTTTGTTAATTTGGCGATAGTTTCTGTAGCCTTGTTCAGCATCTCTTCAGTTTTTTGAACATCGGTTAAATCTAAAGCTTTTTCTTTAAATTCTTTCCAATCCATAAATGTTTTTGAAATTTCACTCTGTGTTTGGAGATTTTTGGATGCAAAAAATTTTCTCATTTCTCCTGTTAGTCTAGGTAGTAAGAGGTCACAGATTTTTTTCTCACTAATCGTAGCGTCTAGTTGTTTATACAGTTGGAAAAATTTTGGTACATTTGTGCTAAAATATGAATCGTCAAATTTCAATGATTTAATACGTTTTTTACTGTATCTTTATCTTTTTTGAAGATACGTGTTAAGATTTTCTTTACGTCTGACCAAGAAGTTTCTGGTGTTATTTCATTTTCAGCTGCGAATAGTTCGAGGGCTGTACTACGGAGGGCTATATTTAAATTTCTTATCATTTCATATTCAGTTGCTTCGTAAGTTTTCGCTTGAGTTTCATATTCGAAGAGGAATTCAAGAATATCCTCGTCGGGGCCATTTGAAAAATGGCTCGGAGTCCATCTTTCTGATCTTTTCCAAAAATTATTCATTTCCAGGTTATGTTGCGTGTAGGTGTCATTCGCTGCTGCATATCTTGCTTGTTGTTGTTGTTGCAAAAGCAAGCCTGCGTTGCTTTCAGCGATGTCTTCTGGGGTCATATTATTACTTTCTGATTTTAGAAAAGGGTTGTTTTTATTTTCAATATTTATTATGTTTACGTACGCGGGTTCTTTTTGATTGAGAAATTCCACGCGTATTTCTGGGGGTAATAAATTTATAGGGTCGAAAAAATTTTCCACAGATGAATCTGGAACTTTATTTTTAGATTTATCTATATTTTCTGGGCTTTGTACGTGAATTTGGACTGTATGTTGAATTTTGGTTTGTGAGGACTTTCCCTGTCCTTAAGGGACTAGTGGCGACAAATCAGCACTAGACTGTAAGGGTCTGTCGACAAAAGTTTGGTTTACTATTGATTGCTCTCCGAGGAAGATTTTGTCTTTGTCGTTTGGGAGAGAGAAATCAGATGTGACCGAGATCAATTTTTTAGGTGACACGTGGTGTGAAACTTTAGATAGGAGTTTTTCAAAACTGGAGCTAAGACTTCGTCTCGCTAATCTTCTTTCTGTCTCTTCTTTTTTCTTTTTCTCTATTTCCAACTTTTTTCCTTTAGTTTCTAGATCTTCTTCTTCTGTATCGGAGAAGATTTCTTCTGCTTCGTTGGGGTCTTTATTTTTTATACTTCTTGTTACTCTACAATAACTTTTACTTTCCTCGATTAATTTATCAAAATTACTTGTTCTCTCGAATTTCTCGGTGTTGGGGTTTGAGTATAGTATATGTCACAACCAATGTTTAGAATGTCTACCTTTGTATAATTTTTTCTGAAGTTCGATACGTGTTCTACCTTCTATCCTTTTTACTTTAGCTGCTTTTAGCACACGATAGAGGAAAGAAGTGGACACTCGACTTCCCCAATGATTATCAAGGAGTGGGTAATTTTCTTCTTCAGACAAATTCTCATATAAATTTTTAGGATGGTTTTCGGATTCTAAAATATTGTCTTCAGCTTTCGAATCTAAAATATCCGGGAGTGATGCACTCGTACTTTCACTTTTCTTGGACATTTGCGAGGGTTGGGAGATCTTACATTTTACAATATTATTTACGATATCGATAACAGTTTCAAATTTTTCCGAATTAATGGAAGATAAATTTATAATTTGCTTACAGTTTGATGACGGATAATTTTCTGTAGGATTCTCTAGTTTATAGTAAGGTTTGTTTGGATTGACATTGCTGGTGAGTGACTTCTCGTTCTCTGCACTGTAGTTTTGGATACCGCTTGGGCTGACTTTATTTCTTTTTGATTTCAGGAACCAGATCCGGATTTTCGATCTATTTTTAAGTTTATTTTTAGATCTGTTTTTTGTTATTAATTTATTTTTTAACCGATTTATTTTTATTTGTCTTGATCAAATGCCTGCAGTCCTCTGCAATAAAGATTTGATTTCGTAGACGTTTGTTTAATTTTTCTTTGACTATTTGAATTATTTTAGCCACGATTTACTTAACAATTACACGAAAATAATTTGCTCCAGCAAAATTTAATCAATTATTTGCGAGCTATTTAAAAAAAAAAAAAAAATCTAATTCACACGACTGGAAAACGTTTTTACAAAAAATTTAAATTTTATTTAAATTGAATTATTATTTTTCTAAAAAATTTTTACTTCCGAAGGTTTTTTTGTTCGGGTGCCAATTTGTTGCGAGTGTAATTCAATACTTTTAAATTACCTCAACAAATAAGATAATTTCTGAATATTATCTTTTATTAATATTTCACTTTAATTATTACAAACACTTTAGAATTATACTTATTACTATTTCTTAATATTAATGAGACCTAATGTCCATAACAACTAGTATGGACCCTAACGTCTCTACTCGACTGTAGGTTTAGGAATGATCATGTCTTCGAAATGAAGATACGACATTACTTTCGTTTCCTTTGTTTCAATCAAATATGGCCGACCAAAAAGGTGGCGTGATACAGAACATCCGCCAAATATGATGACACATTATTGTCAGCAAATCTGGTGGTGTCTGATCGTGAGAAGCTAGGTGAAATATAGACAGCTATTATTCCGAGAATTAGGAATAATAGTTGTCTATAATTTGTTCGACACGTTTTTGTAGACGAACTGAATCATCTGCAAAAATGGGACGGAACACAAAATTATTATACTCTATTTTTTGACTACATATTAAGTTACATATGGATTGAACGTAAGGATAAGATTATAGAGAAAACTTGCTATTATTAGAATTAAAACATTTCTTGAAATTACTTCAATACGTGTGGATTTCATCGAATTAAAGTGCTGAACTTGTTTATTATTGTTTATACTGAAGAGGTTAATTCTGTTTGATTGGTCAGAGGACCTAAATGTATGAAAGTAGTTTCAAAAATGTTTGGAGACTATGGCAGGGCATACATAATACTATAAAGTCAAGGACTCTATTCTTAATTAAAAAAATATGACATCATATGAGCTGATAAACCAAGGAGACAAGGAGATGGTAGAGATTTGCTGTCTTTAACAAAAGCTGCATCCAAAACTATTTCCTTCACACCAATATTTAAAGATTTACGTGGCTATGAAATGTGATTTCTCTATGATGGTCTTTCTTATTTGTAGTAGAGTATAGTTGAAAATTGTTATTACACTATTATGTTATTACACTATTACTTTATTGCAATTATTTTATTTTTTTGGAGTTTGCTCACTCCAGTTCAAATATCTCGAGAAAGGAGCTCACTCAATCTAGCTATTTTGAATAGGAGCAGTTCTACTCATTTCTACTATAATTCAATGTTTTTTTTCATTTTCAGAAAATAAGATAATTTGTAAGGGGAAATCTCTGCAGAAGTGCTAGAATTTTTACATATTTTCAGATTCTTTATCGATTCTTCGTGGGAGATTTACATGGGAATTTAATTTATATCCTAGAGAGATAAAGAGCTGGATAATTTGATTTTTTTGAATATTTTGAAAATGAAAGCAATATTGAACATTTGTTGAAAATTATATGCACATTTATGCATTTTTCTTCCAGATATCTCATTTTGAAAACTGATAAAACTTCATATTGTACATACTCAAATACCAGTTACCTATTTTTGGTAATTTTCAGTAGTTTAAAATTGGCCATCAGATACTGTCCACTTCGCTTCCTCTTCCCAACAGGTTTGTTCAGAGTTTCACACTTTCACAGGTAATATCAAAAACAGATAGATATGTTCATTTTTAATTTTGATAATATGCACATTTCCTATTGGGTATGACTTTTGACTTGATAGTTAAATGTATTCAGTGATGTTGACAAAAATACAAAATGAACAAATTTGTTAGTTTTTGATGGAGCCCAACCCGATGAACCTAATAAATGACTTGAGGTTTCTCACTTGGATCATTCATCAATCATTATTCATTATGTAACAAGTCAGTTACATACACTAAGTCACTAACACATACACATATACACACATCACACATATATAAACATTACACAATTCACAAAGGAGCGACAAAGGAACTGAATTCAGCTCATACTCCTCAAAAAAAAAAGGCTTGCTTACTTCAGCTTCTTGGATAATTGGCCTCTCTCTGGAAGTTGGAGCAAATTGCGCTCCACTCCACCAATGTATGGTAAACACAAGGGGCTACTATACTGTTTGCTTTCTTCCGTAATTTCACCAGAAAAATGGAGGGTTTGTCATCTCCCATTTTCATTCCACTCATTATATCGTGTATAATTAGGTTTTTATTTTTTCCAAATATGTTTTTTGTTCTTTTACAAAACCAGACATATTTATATCCTCTTCTGTCAAAGGGCAATGCATGGTATCTGGAATTGCTCGAATTATCTCAGGAGCAAACCTTCATAAATATGAGAGTATCACTGGAGCAGCCAAAACAGAATTTAAATAAGTAATATGCAATTTACTTTGTAATGATTTGATAATACGGTTCCATTTGTAAATGATGTATGCCAATCACCACCATAATACTTTGATGTAATTATGGTCTTGTTTTTCAAACTCAGAGGGGGCGGTTAGATTCAACACACGCAATTGAATGCAACAATGTCAAAAAACTACAACAATATGTATAAATATTTATTTATTAAAATCTTTTATACTTGTCAAGATGCATTATTTTTGTAAACTATGAACATGAATCGCACACATGCGACCTTCGAGACCCATGAAATTTTTTGGGGTAAAAAGTCATTCGTATATGCATAATCCTCTTTTTAGTAATTAAGTGTTTTTTTCTTTAGTACACCTTCAGCTTCGTATTTTTTTCTTTCTTTCGGCAATGATGTTGGCGCTGATAATATTTTTCCAATATTATTATTATTGGATATAGGTACTTGTACTGCTTTTTATTGCAGCCTAATAGGTCAAGACAACATTCTGTTTTACTCTTTATAACCTCAAAGACGAGTGTTCAAATCCCAATAGTTCCGCCAAAAAATTGTCAAATAAAATAAAATTTAACAAAAAAATAACAAACGACGAGCTATAGTAGATAACATCATCATGAGGACTTTGTACTCCAATGCAAAGTACTCGTAATGCCGATGATGATGAAATCATCATCAGCATCAAATATGAACTTGTAAAATTAATTATTTTCCAGATATATACCTACAGATGTACCCCCAACACGCACACCGCAAACACCATTTCAGGCCCTACACCATGAATTAACGTATATAATGTGTAAAATTCCAGAAAAAATACTGGGGGTCAACTATGCACCCCTATCCTATATTATACGATAAATTCTATGTTGAATTTCAAAATCTGTCAAAAATTGAGAAAAAAAAAGGTTTCATGAATATTAACATAAGATAAGGTACCCAGAAAGGTACCTTATATGTATACATTAATGAACATTTGTATACTACTGATCTGAAAAATTACGTAACGATTTCCCATTACTCGAAATGAAAATGAAATTTCAGATTTTAAAATTTAGATAGCTCTTTGTGAGAAGATAACAAATTATGGCTTACATGTTGGCGGAGTTTTTATATTTAGGGGCCAATCTTTTATGACTCTTGAGTTACTTTTCAAAGGCAATGAAATAAAGTTTAAGATCTTCACTGATATATTTTATTTAGGTATGCGGAGGTCCCTATGACTCGACAGATTTTTAAGATTTATAACCATAAGTGGTTTTTAGTTACTTAGGCACATATGACAAAAACATTCATGTACGATCAAATACTATCAAATACTTTCAGCGGTACGCACTGCTCATTATTTATATCTATAATAATAAGTTTACCTTAAAATCGCGTTTTTAAAAGATAAGCTTTTATTTATGTTGTTTTGGCCTTAGTTTCATGGAAAATAAATATTATTTCGTTGCCAAGGTTGGTTGCAGTATTGGTATATTTTAAAAACATAGTAGTGAGTAGAATAAAAGCTTATAATAGTATATAAAAGGGTTTGTATGGGTTTACAGTTGATTTTCATAAGTATTTTCATTTCTCCATTTAACTTGTCTTGTAACCTTAGGTGTCTTACAAGGTTTGCAATCCTCCATTTTGAATTTTCGTAATAATTTCTTAATAAAACGTGTTTGTTTCAACTCCATTATATTAGAGCTCCGATCTCTATTGATTTCAATACTTAAATATTCCTAGGGTATATTCATATAGGAAAATTTAAATATTTTTCTCAACCTTTCCTTTAGTTATTCAATTGATTCAGAGCAATTTCCTACTATAAGTATGCCATCTACATACGCAAGTAGGATTATAAACTTGTCTCAGTTTTTCCAAGTAAATAATCTCCACCAGACTATATTCTACTTTATCTTTGAATCCTCTTCACTCTAGTCTCGCTTTATAGCAAACGCCTCCTAGTGGCTCTAGATTAATTTTAAACAACAACCGTGAGTTGATGATGTTTGGTTTTTCTCACTTTATCGGTGATTGTTCTATCAACAATATTCCAGAATCCATATTCTTGTAATGAGTTTATTTCTTCTTATATGGCTTTTCTCCATTCTTTACTCACTGAGGAATTGATTGCTTCCCTAAAAGTCTTTGGGTCTTCATTTACCTCAGCTACTGCCATATAAACAAACTCATCTACATTCTTTTCAAAGTCTTGTGCTTTTAATCAACCTGAGCTGTCAATATTAAAAGCTTCATCTTTTTGTTTTTTTTTCTTCTGTTAATTTTTTTAATTTTTTCCATTTAACTCTGTTACTTTTAGGATTTCTCTGGTTATTTCTCCTGTTCCTCCTGTTTGATCATTATTGTTGAACCAATTACTGTTTTTATTTTCTTCATTCACCATTAATTTGAATTTGTCTTTATACACCAATTTTGCATTAAATCTCACATCTCTGGATTCAATTAAAGAGTTGCACTCTGGACATAGCAGTAGATAGCCTGATTAAGTGTATCCGACCATTTTGGTACAGATACCTCACCCCAAAAATTTTTTTCCTCCAGTTTTCTTTTCACCTTGGAAAATGCCAAACAACCAAATCTCTGTATTTGGTTAAAGTGACATGTTGCATTGGGTGAAAATCTAATTAAAGGAATCTCATAATTGACAGATCTGTGAGGTGTATGATTGTACATAAAAATAGCTACATTGATAGCTAAATCCCATATATTTTTAGGTAACCCCGAATCTACTATGAAAGCTCTGACTTTGCATTGTAATGTGCAGTTGAATCATTCAGCTACTCTGTTATATTAGGGTGTGTCAGGTGGTGCTAATTATACATCAATTTTCTCCTGTTCTAACACCTGTTTAGTACGTCCTCCAGTAAACCCAGTTCCCTGGTCTGATCTTAAATAGCACACCTTTGCATCACTTCCCAGTAAATTTCTAGCATGCTGTAGGAATGGCTCTAAGCAATCTCCAATTTCTGACTTATGAGTCATTGTGTATGCTTGCGCATATTGTGAATATTTATCCACAAATATCACAATAAATCTCCATTTTCTTGGGAATGTTGTTGGCAAGACGGGTCTCATTACATCTGAATGAATCATTTGTGAGGGTCAGTCCACTCTCCATCTCTGTTGATTACAGGGTAATTTTGAGAGATTTGATACAAAACAAACTTCACAGTCTTTTATGATATCTGAGAATTTTACTGTTTGTTTCTGGTTGTGTTTGTGCTAACTTTTTCAAATATTTCTCTGATGTATAACCTAATTTATAGTGCAAGTGGAATTCTAATGGTACTGATTTTTTTATGCCAGTTATTTTCAGGACAGTTGATGCGGATATATTCTCAATATTAATTACTCTCCATTCACTCTCAATATTTTCAATATCAATTTTACTTTCCTCCTGTTTAACTCCCTCCATTTCTTTCTCCTGTATATTTAATTTACTTTCCACTTTTTCCATTTTATTCAAATCTTTATTCTATATTTTCTTTATATTCTCCTATTCCTCTTGATCTTTAATATCTCCTGTCTCTATTTGTGCTGACAAGCAATTCTCATTTTCTATTTGCATTTCTCCATCATTGCTTTTTTTTTGCTGTATCACTTTTGCCAATTTTTCCCTCCAAATTGGTTGTCTGTACAACTTCACTGACATGTGTAGAAGCCAAATTTAGATGACTGAAAAATATGATTTTTATCATCATAATTAACAGGGTGATGATCACTAGTGAAAAACTCTATATACCAAAATAGTTTTTTATAAGAGCCTGAAAAATATGTCACCATTTGCCACAAGTTTGTAATTTTGATATGTTGATTATTTAAGATGACATGAAAACCAAGTTCAGTTAACTTACCAATAGAGAATAAATTTTCAGATAATTGGGGACATCATATAAAACTTAACTTTGTACCCTAGAAAATTGTGAGTCAACAGATGACCAAATTCTGTATATGATAAGGAGGAGTTTGCATTAGTACTTAAAATTTGTTCAGCTTTAGTTCTCCCGTTGACTAAAGGTAACACACTAAACATAAGATGTTGAGCTGCACCACTATTAGCTCAGAAAAAAATTTTATACACAGTACCTTTACATTTTATATCACCAAGATGAACCACCTGTTGGATTTACATCCTTTGGGGTCTCTTCCCCTACTGAAGCCACTAAAGTTACAGCCTATATTTTGTTTGGAATTTTCTGAGAAGGTGAAGAGCAAGAGTACGAGAAGAATGCAAAAGCTGTTATACAGTCTACAGATACACACTTCTGGCCTTACTATCAATATAGGAAAAACTGAATATTTTAAAACTACAACTGACTTTCTCAACTACTCAGTTTTGACTGAAGCATATCTCCCCTGAAGACCAAGTTAGAGCTAATTCCAAAAGTTCCAAAACTCTCAAACATTGCCTAACTCAGGTATTTATTGGGGATGGTAAATTTCTATAGATGTTGCATGAAAAATGCTACAGCTGAACAAAGTAAGTTGTTTGCACTAATTAACACCAACAAAGAACATGATAAAACTCTAATTAAATGGAATTGAAAGTCAAAAAGGCCTTTGAAAATATCAAAGAATCTCAGGTAAATGCAGCTCTATTGGCTCACCCAAACAAAAGTTTGCTGTGATGTATCACAACTGAAGCTTTTGACTTTGCTATTAGTGCCACATTGTACCAAATGGAAAACAAACAAAAATTATCACTTGGTTTTTTTTCATGATAGCTTTAAAAAAATTAGGAAAAATTTAAAGCACATACAACAGTGAATTGCTGGCTACCTTCACTGTATTGAAGCATTTCAGGCATCAAGTAGAGAGTGGTTGTTTTACTGAGTATATTGATCATAAACCTCTAATACATGCTTTCACATAAAAAGCAGAACTAGTTTCACCAAGAACAGTCTTGACAACATAACAAGATAGGTCAGTTAATTGCGAACATCCAGTATATAAGTAGAGAACTTATCTTTGCAGAGGATGTCCTCAACAGAATTGAAGCTATCTCAGCATCTGCTCAATTATCTTATTATGAAATTGCAAATAATCAGATAAAGGATGCAGAACAGCAGTAACTGTTGTTGAACAATGACATAGCTTTAAAATTGAGGCAGAAGAAAATTCCTGATACAGATATTTTACTAACATATGACATCAGTACAAGTAAGGATAGGCCATTCTTACCAAAACAGTATTGTAAAATGGTGTTTGATAGGGTGTACAACTTGTCACACACCAGACCTAAATGTATGGCTATACTTATATCATCACAATTTGTACAGCCTTGAATAAGTCTGCAATAAATAGACTCGCAGTTGTCTGAATTGCCAAAAGACACCCTTTTCCTCTTAAAATGGTTTAAACAAACAGAGAGGTTCAAAACAACACATATTAACTTGGTTTGCCAATTGCCACATCTCAATGGCAGAGATATCTGTTAACTAGATAGAGCAAATTGGTGGCCTGAAGAAATTCTATTCACTGAAATGACAGACCCAACAGGGACTGCTAGACTATATGATACTTGGATTGCTAGATGTGGTGTACTGAAAGTCATAGTTACAGACTAAGGTTGGCAATTCAAAAGCTCGCTCTTTAATAAGTAATCTAAAAAGATTGGTGTTCAACACAGTAACACTACAGCTTACTATCTTCCAGCCAATGATATGATAGAAAGGTGGCATATGTACAACTTCAGAAACTTCCATAATGGCTGGCAGTACCAGGAGATTACAAACCTTCCACTCAAGTCTACAACCTGTTTTTCAATTTGATACAGATCACACTGCCAAGCAATTAGCATTCAGTGAAAAGTTTTCATTGACTTGAAAGAAATTCGCTCCAAAATAATGGTTCAAAATGTAAGAACCAATGTTAACAACTTCTTAGAACAGGCAGCTTGTTATGGCCAGATTAAAATCCAAGTCTTGAAACATTTGACTAACACCTCACATATGATTGTTTGAAATGAAAAAATGAAATCTTCATTTGAAAAGCCTTATGCCAGTCTTTATAAAGTAGTATCAAGTGATGAAAACAACTTTGTGATACTCAAAGCCAGCAAATGAAAAATTTTCAATTGATATATTGAATCCTGCATTCATAATAAATGATGACAAGAAATCACTCCAAAGAGTGACAAGAGAGATCGTCAAACAAAACAACAATATACAGACAGATTCTTCTGAAAATACCAGCTCACAGCAAATTGAAGAAGAATTAGTCAAAAAATGTGATACAATTTAAAATTCACAACACGAAAATAAAAATAAAATATCTCTTCCACACATCAACTGCAGTAAATGTGTATTTTCCAAAACTGTTAAATTTATAATCGCTGCTATTCGAAAACTATTTACCCAATTTCGCTCAAATTTGATATCAGGCCAGTTTCTATTAGCCTCCAACTGTCACACAAATTTAAAGCCAAAATCTTTAAATTTATGGGAGTTATTGCAATGATAACTTGGTGGGTTTGCAAAACTTTGAGTACCTTTCCCTCCAAAACTAGTGGATAAATTCTAAAAATTGTAACATGAATGTGTAGCCCATGAATGCTTCTCACTACCTCAAGTTTAATTGACATAGATCTAACAGCAGAAGCTCCACAGACTCCCGAAACATGCCAAAATGAGTAAAAAAAGGAAATATATATATACATATATATGTATACCCATATATAGTATATTGGGTATAGAAGAATTTTAGCAACCTATATATTCGTGATCTATGAGTCAAGATTGGCACTTTTCCTTAGGTGCCACTCCTAAATCTCGCCACTACACTGAATAGAATAATGGTATTTGAAAGAAAATACACTTAAATCACAAAACAAAAAATCCATCGAATTTTCTGACAATGTCAAAGTATTAAATTATAACTCCTTGGACCCGATTTGCAAATTAAACAGAGGCAGGACCTTGAGAAGTAAGAAATGAAAAAATATGCATCCATATTGAAAGTTTAACTGCATAGCACAAACGCTGTCAAAATAAATTGTCTTAAAATTAATATCTGTAATGAAAAAGCAAACCCGATAAATATGATGAAAACAAAATTTTCCAATTAAATTTGTCATGAGTAACACAAAAAAAAAACAAGTATAAACATATCGGTGGGTTTATGCTGTCAAAATGTGGCAATGTGTCTTTGTTGGTACACAAATGCAATACAAAAAAAACATACTAACAAATGAAATGACATTGCACATACACTGGCTATCTTCAGTTACAAGAAACTTTCTAACTCTCAAACTTCATTTTTAAATAACTCTGCCAAACATAAACTAAAATAAAACTAAATAATTAAATTTTTGAAAAAAAAAAGAAACCGACTGTCTGTAGGGACAGGAAACAATAGAATTAAAATGTTGAAAACGAGTTTTCCAGGTTTTATAATAGAAATTGTTTTATAAAGTGGAATTATAACTAATGCAGTCACTGGCAGAAATGCCTTCCAAGCCACACGTTATAAATTTAATATATAATGCAAGATTTTTGACTGAAGCAATGGAGATCCCTTCATATTAAATATTTCCCTGATGCAATTTTTGGTAAATTTAACATGGATTTGACAACCTTGAAATACATAGCATTATTACATCTATTCAAAACATTAGGGGGTTTTATTTATTAAGGATGTTTAAATATCTTAGATGTGCTGTCAAAAACTCTCCACTTTCCACTTTATTTCAATCAATTTCATATTAGGCTTAATAAGTACTTATGAAATCAACATTTATTAAAATATCATTTAATTGCACAATTTGATTAGTGAGAAGCAAACCGTATTGATTTTCATATTAATATCAAAAGGAATTTCTGCCAGTGACTGTGTTAGTTGTAATTCCATTTTGTAAAAAAATTACTATTATAAAATCTGAAAAACTTGTTTTCAACATTTTAGTTCTATTATGTTTTATGTCCCTACACGCAGTCAGTTTCATTTTTTTTTCAAAAATTCAATTATTTGAATAATTCTTTATGAAGGGCAAAATGAAAGTCTCTAGTGGTTTTTCACAATAAGAATTTACTTGAGAAGTGACAGATAATTGTTAATATTGTAATATTTGGACAAAACTGAATTTGATTTTTCAGCCTATTGTTTTTTTCTCAATAACAGCAATTCAAATTTATTTACTGATTAACAACTAAATTCCAATCAGACACAAGGAAAATAAATTCAAAATTTAAAATTGATTTTAAACACTGTTTGATCTACTATATTGGACTATATTAATAGTAATGGTAATAATGATTTAACAAAAAGTCATGTCAAAAAACATATGCTATGATGTATCACACAATAAAATGTAGAAACTCAAAATTGAGCCCCTTTTAGGAGCCACTGGCAGTTGAAGAATGGGTTGAATACACAAATGAACACCAAATCTGGACTTGGAATTGCAAAAAATATATTTGGTGATGTATCATACATTAAAATGTGAAAACTCAACATTAACTCCATTTTGGGGCCCATTAGGGTTGAAAAAAGGGTTAAATGAAAAAATGAACACCAAATTCGAACTCAGCACATCAAAAAACAGTTGATGATATATCAAACAGTAAAATGCCAAAACTTAAAATTTTATTGGCGGAATTTTTTTATGTGTATAACTGTGGAAGGCTAATATAATACTGAGAGAATGGTATGATCTGAAATATTTACATAACCACAAGAAATATCATATCCTAGACACTTTTGGGTGATCTAATCAAGATGCGTTATTCCATTTTATTTGGAATTGGAGGCTTGTGATTGATTATCTTGCTTTTTTGATGAAAAAAATTCCCAAATTTTGAATTTAATTTTTGGGTTATCTGTGGGGAATTTTTTTGGATTTCATTGACCAGTGTTACTTACCATAAAAATACCAATTTTTTATTTTTACAATCAATATTGAATGCTGCAGAGCGCCACAAAATTTCATTAGATTGCCAGGAAATGAATCAAACACAATACCTCTTTCTAAGACAGTCAGTAAAAACTGTAAATTAAATCGACACCTTCTTCAAAATAGAGAAAGGATCAGATAAGGCGACAAAAACAACTGGGTGAGGAAAACTAATCTCACTACAAACTTCATTAGCTTTCTTACGGTCATACAGCGATATAAATTAAATTTTTGTGTCTTCCAATATTTTATTTTTTGCTCTTTTGTGTAATCAATATTCAATTTTTTTTTCAAATCTTTTCCTTCGATCTTTTTAATTATACTGTCTAACCAGAACCTCCTCAACAATTTTGGAATACCATCAACCTCGACCAAGGACCTCAAAGTCACATATAATGTGAAAAATCAGTGTCTCTTGAAGCACGAGCAGGAGCTGGCCAGAATTGAGGAGAAATTGATGGAGTATTCTCTTAATACCACTCCAGTTCAGAAAATCCAAAACCAGATATGTGGTGAGTTACCACCTCCTCACTCTCCTCAAAGAAAACCTGCATCAGTAACTCTAATCCTAGAAAAGTCCAAAGTGATAGAGAAGAGAGAATCTGCTTGATCCTTTCCTCAGTCATCTTAAAAACTGGTTCAACCTGCATCAAAATGGTAGAAACCCTTCCAATTTTCCAATCCTCAGTCATCAGGAACATCCCACTTTTAATGGCTGTGAGATTATCAGTTTGTGACACTCCCTCACCATACAAATCCACACTACCACCTTATTCTCAGCACCCCTGACCAACAGGAGACCATCCACTGAGGCATAGAGGACAATAAAGTTTCACTAATCATCAGGCCCCCTTATCCAGACAAAAAATCATACGAATGCGTTGGCATGGTTTTCGGTAATGACCTGGCTAGATGGGAGGGGGAAAATCAGCAATAATAGATAGATCCCCAGACATGTGCTATATCATTTTTATGGCACAAAAACCAGGGATTTCATTCTAAATGAGGATTAGGGGCTTAGTCCCCTCAATGATAGTTACACCACTGAGAGGTTGGCTAAACTTGTGCCTTTCATGTTAAAATATTTATTGGTAATTACTTGTTGATGAATTAGCTTATCACCAGTTACATCATCCTGTGGCAAGTACACTAATCATACCCAACAAACATAAGAATTATACTAGAAGTGTGATACACTACATTTTACGTGGCATTCAGTGAAGCCAGACACCCCTCTTCCATAAACCTAACCCCTTCCATTGAAAGGTAATGCGAGTATAGGAAAGACTTTTAATTTTTATTTGTAATTGTCTTAAAAAAAGAGAAAGCTACTTATTTGACATAAATGAAATTTTAGAGGAGGTTTTGAGAAATAAAATGAGTTGAAAAAACAAGTTTGATCCCTTAGAACTTTAGAAGGTGAGAAAATTAAAGAAGGTTAAATTGCGTATCAAATTGGCTAGATTTAAGACCAGTTCACAATTAATGGGAACAGTAACAGTAATGGGAATGTAAAAGATAAAAATTCATATCCAGGTAGAGACGTTCACATAAGGTCAAGAACAAGAATGGCCCAAGAATGAGAATGGGAAAGAGGGTTCAAATTCATATTTTCCATTCTTGTTCCTGGATTTTTCGTACCATACACAAGCAGTTTCAGCAGTTGATTCCTGTTCCTGTTCCCATTAACGTAGTATTGTGAACATAAACAGCTACATACCCATTTTAGTTCTATTACCATTCCCATTACCATTCCCGTTACCACTGATTGTGAACCAGCTTTTAATGTTGTGGAATAACTTGTTGTGAAAAGATATTCTCACTAGAAGGTAATCTACAGATTTTGCATGTTCAACCACTTTATGCAAAAACCTGGGCAAACACTGGCAATTTTAGAGCCAGCTGGGACAGTTTATATATGGGCTTACTTACACACACACCAACACACATAGGTAGTGGTTACATATGTTTGTGTGAACAGACCAATGCGTCATTTCTTGTAGTGATAAGAAATGATGGGCCAGTTTGTGTATGGAATTGTGACATCATCGTATTGTTGAGATTGGCCATGATTTGGTACTTATACATTACTTGCATGCACGTGCAAGTAATTACAATCAAATGTAATCTATGTGCTTTTATTTTACATCATACAAACAAATATTTGCCAACCTTGTGGCAATGACTGTCATCAAGGGGTCCAAGCCCCTTTATCTCATGCGAGTTGAGTACCCACAAATGTTATTAGTAAACTTGACCCTAAAGACAACAACTAATTAAAACCACTTATTTTCACAAATCAATTATTGTTGAGTCTTATCATCTTCAGGGGAAACTTTTCAGTTAACATTAAATTAAACCAAAGCCAACTTCATTCATGAATCCATGAAGCAGAATCAAAATCAATTCCTCAACACATTCTCAACTTCACTTTTTTAGCACAAATTCACGCATAACTTGAGAAAAAATCACAAAAATGATCAGAAATTTATGACAAATTACATTTCTGAGAATGAGGAATTTGAAAATCAACTTAAAAAACTCTAACTGGTCCCTCTTTTTTTACACACCTTGCATTTTTCAAGATACAAAAAGGAAAATAATTTACAAAAGAATCAACCCCCCTATAAGAAATATATCACAAGGGGTGGGGTGGGATTTTTAGTACAGTATTTCTGGTATGTTACCCAACATTTTTGCACAATTTCCTATTTTGTCCAAAAAATGCATCAACATTTGCTAATTTTCCTCAACTACAAGTGACCCCAGAGGATATCACAGGGAGACTGTCTGAGTTATCTCAAAAATTTTTGTAGTTAGTTGGTTAATGCAATGGTACTTTGTTGTTAGGTATGTGGTTTAAAAAGCAGAGCATATGCACATCATCAGAAATTTGAACGAAGTGGTTTCAACAAATTAATTGAAACTTTGATATTTACCTTGATATTTCATACCCATTGTATTTCAGCATTTGCTCCCTGAGAAAAGTTTCCTTGTCCTCCAACTTTTTCATCTTCCTATGATCAGAACTACAATAACTAAACAGCAAATAAATAGCCCTTCCTATGAAAAGCATCGGTTAAAGGCCAGTGAGTAACATGTTTGATAACGATTAGATGAACATTGGGGAGGTAGTTACTAGTTTCTTTTGATATTTATGAATGCAATTATTCATCTCTTACTAGATAATAAATAAAATCACAGAGGCAATTCTTACAACGTGCTCCTTTAATTGCTGTGTTTGGCATAGGTCTTGTCAAAGAAAGATACCACTGAATGAAAAAAAAATTACTTTGATTTGTTAAAAATTTCAATTTAAATGCAAATTATCGTTGAATGAATGAAAATTTCAAATAAAATTTAATTTTGTAATAAAAACAATAACAGGTTGCGTTGATAAAACTGTGTTATTAATAATATTTCATGCAAAATCACAATTAGGAAGGATGCTCAAATCTCCCTAATTGGCAAAAAAATATGAAAACTTCAACATTAGTTAATTAAGCGTCGATAAAAAATCAATGATTTGGTATTACAGTTCCACAATACTTGCTTAAAAAATTTTTCACATGACTTCATCAAAAAATTTTCAACAAAAAATAATTTTTCCCAATCAAAGTGAGATAAATAAGTTACAAATAATTTTCTACAAAAAGTTCTACATGCAATTCAGATTTTATAAAAATAGAGTCCTTTATTTTGTACCAAAATTATAACACTAGCAGATGATTTTTTTCCATCAAACAGAAAACTTTAATTTATTACTAAGTTTTTTATCATCGATCATATTGAATTTCACTTCAGCATTATAGGAGAATTCAATAGCGCATTAAAGGTCAAAAAATTACAATTTTCACAAATTTTTTGTCAGTTTTATGCTTTAATTGTGCAACTGACTGATTAATAAAATAATTCCTTCACCCAAGTTTATTCGACAATGTCTTCAAGAGACCAAGAAATTTTTACAAAAATTTAATAACCATTGGAATAATTATAAAATATAAGTTGTGTCTAAGGCCCGAATGCAAGAACAAAAATTTAGTAATTATTACATTTTTTTAATTATCAATTATTATATCTATACATAAACATGTATAGATATAAATTTGTTAAGTCAGGTAATTCACTGTTGATACTCAAGTATTGTTCTTGCATTTGAGCATAAATGGTTCCTAAATTTACTTCCCAAATGAAAGAACCCAAATATCAGCAAGCAGGTAACATTTTTAAGAAAAATGGGTAACTGACAGATTATCTCGATTCAAATGATGAAGGTTTCGATTCAGTAACAGGGCAAAATAAGAGGGGATTTGCAGTCGGTTCAATTTGGTCCATTTCATAAAGTTTCATGGGATTAAATAACTAATAAAGAAAAACCAAAGGGTACGAAAATCCTTAAATTCACTTCAAAGGGAAAATGACCATACAATCGGTACATAATGGAATTATACTAAACGAAACTTTTCACTAAAAAAAGAGGTTTTCCATGAAAATTCCTATAAAGAGATAATTTGATTTTGATTTGAGACTATGAAGAAAAAAGTGCTTCAAAAATTTGAGGTGGCAAATGCATAAATAGTACAAACTATTATAAAAATTAAACGTCTTTTCTCCACTAAAATTTATGTTATTTTGAGAATTTCAATCAGTTTTAAACTCTTTAATGTTGACCTATTTAGGGATCTCTTGTGTGTTTGTCATGTCATTTTAAAATTTACTGCTTTAGCTCTCGGTACTTTTATATATCATCTATCTCCTGCTTTATTTTTTATCCTTTTTCTTCCAGTGGGAAAGTTTGATCATTTGTCTCACTCTCTCAACAAAAATATAATCATAAATCATTAGTTAATTTTTTCTCAAAAATTTTATGATCCTGTCAATCTCACTTTAACTGATTGGGTTTCATGAAAGTATGAAAGAAATTTTCTTTCTCTCTCTAAAGTTTGGAAAATATGTACCACCAAGGTTGATGATTAAAGACCAATTGGCCTGGTTTTTTTGCTGAGGTTCAAACTGGGATTTTTAGCATTATAAAAAGCCACCGGAGATAATAAGATCTTCAAATTTGTATTTACACTTAAGTTAATCAACAATAATCTTTTTGTTATAGTTTTTAAAATTTGGAAGAAAGTGAAAATCAAGTTTCAAAGTATTTTTGTGGACTGCAGTTTCTGCTGACTTTTTGAACTATTACAAAAGTAAAAGTACTGAAGAAGTCCATCATAGATGCAGGTTTTGTCAGTTTGGGGAATCGAACCTGGGATTTACATATTTGCCAGCTAAAAGTGGTGAACCTAACCATATGGCCATTTCACTGCCGACTATAACTGGCGAATGTATTTTATATTAGGCAAGGTATGGCGATTCCCACACACTCCCCCTAGAGACACTCAACACGAGTTGAATGACATTAGATGCTGTGCGAAGTTGGGATACCTATACACACAGTCTTATACTACCTATATAGGTTCTATTTCCACTATATAAGGCGCCATCTATCGGCGACTCAAGTTAGGAAGGAGAAATATGAGTTCCACCAAGCACCACTAGGGTGCATGCATGTCCAGCACATGTCGAGGGTCACCAGATGTAGGTTTTGTTGGTTCAGGGAATTGAACTTGGGACCTACATATTTGCCAGCTAAAAGTAGTGAACTTAACCACATGGCCATCTCATCGCCGACTATAACTGGCGAATGTATTTTATATTAGGCAAAGTATGGCAATTCCCAAAATAAATTTCTTTTTCTTTTTTTTGTGAAGTGCTTTCAAATTTTATGTTTTTGTGATTTTTCTAAAATTATTGTTTCTGGAAACTTTTTCTGTTTCTCAAGCTGGGTTTACACCCAATGAACATTCACTGTTCTTATTCACAATTTTTCAGGATGTTCGCTACTGTTTGTTTGAGTAGTAAATTTTGTTTGTTCTTATTGTTTATTTGATGGTTGTTTACACCAAACAAGCAAAAAAATGTTTGTTGTTTAATTATCTATTTGGTGTAAATGCAGCTTCAAGAAACAAAAGTTCTGTAATCATAGAATAAAATTTCTAAGAAAGAGAAAAACCATATTTAATTATTTCAATATTTTTGGTGAACAAAATAACAATAAATTCAATGAAATTTTCTCAGGGAAATACATATTCTTGAGCAAAGGCAGAATTAGGCCTGTCATACACTTCAGGTAAGCTATGTTTTAACTGTAGCAACTTAGCCACCCTAACACAAATGGGTACCTCCCTTCAGTGCTCTTCAGATGTTGCCAGGTTTCTCATCGAATTCGCCTCCATCAGCTGTTTCTGACCACATTTTAGAGGAAGCCGCTACGGCTTTATTTTAAAAACAAGACTATGAGATTGAATTTTTTTTTTTCATGTTCCACGATGATTGGTGGCATCGAGAGGCAAAATGAGGAGTGTGACAGGCTTTAAGTGCCTTCAGCTAATTTTTCTGGACTAAAATTTTGAAAATTTTCCCATACAAATATTGTGGTTGTCATGTTCTATGAAATATAAATCACAAGCCAGGAGCTTAAATATTCGACCACCAAGAAATTTGAGCAGAAAATTAAAACATCGGTGTTTTACAAGTTCCATGTGGTTCCACAGCAAAAGGGTCATTTGTTATTGGTCAATTTCGGGTTCATTGTTGCACAACATCTTTCCTGAATTCAGATTTGTGTCAATCAACGTTAATAGACATAAAGAGAAAATATTTCTCATTTTTCTAAGACTCAAAAATAATATCGAAGATAAGCGCAGTTGAAACTACAAAGTATTAAATATAACAGAGAACGCATATTTACCTAAACACTGCAACAAAAAAGAGTATATACTGGGACACACGGTAGAAGTGAAACTTGTTACACTGAAATTGGTATTTTGAAGAACAGATGTTTTGTTGGCAGCGTGATTTTTTGTTTTTTGTTTTGCATAAACATTAAAATACAGAAAAAGTTAAATAAATTTAAATAAAAAATCGTATTGGTGAAAACTCTGTCAAAATTTCAGAATTAAATCACACAACATTCATTCTACTGACAAGAAAGCAATGAATAAAAATGTTAATGATGTTTGATTAATTAATTACTTCAAGTAACCGATTGCTTAATAACCGATTATTCAGAATAACTGGAGAATCAAGCGTAATTAATAGATTAAGAAAAATAATTTTTTTTAAATTTTAATTAAATTTTTCTTTCCTTATCGCATCCTTTATTCGTAATTCATATTCCCATATTCCTCTTTATTCAGTTATTTGTTTTTTTGAGTTTATAATCTGAATTCTGATTCTTTACTTCTTTATTCCTTTGAATGAAAATATGAGATGGGAAATAATAAAAATTTAACTGATAATTTGATAAAACAATGAATAATTAAATGATAATTGATAATTGATACTGATTTTACTGGTGTCTCGCCGCAGTAAAATATTAGGACCCAATGTCAGTGCAACCAACAGTGCACACACAAAGTAAACGTTTTGTTTGTCCGTGGTTTGAGACTTGTCTTTTTTTTTTTATAGAAAAGATGTATGTATATGTATGTGTATGATTAAATTCGTTTTTTTACCCTTATAACTACATTTTTGAATTTTTTTTCAGTAAAAAAATTGAAGGGGGCGCAAATGAATCCTTATCACATGAATCACTCAATCTGAACAGAATTTCAGTGATACTTCAAAAAGCAAATGGAAAATCAAGTTGAAATTTTGCCAAGACATATTGATGTATGTTAGTGGTTATGATTCTGAGAAAATTTAGCTGAAATTTTACATTTTATTTACAAGATATTGCTGAAATTCTGTTCAGATTGAGTGATTCATGTGATAAGGATTCAATTTAGTTGGGGATTTGTGTAATTTCAGCAATATATTGACTTTGAAATGTACGATTGAGCTGAAATTTTCATAGAATCTTCAACAAACATATTAAAATATGTCTTGAAAATTTCAGCTCTCAGCGAATAATGGTTGTCTCGTAATTACATTCGATAACTCAGATTGTATGGAATTTAGTTGGGATTCATATCCTAAATTACATATTTCTCTCAAATTTATGAGAATGAAAAACAGATAAACAGATAAATATTCCATTGTATATTTATTTGCGTCCTCTTTAATTTCTTTCCTGGAAAAAAAATTCAAAAATGTAGTTATAAAGGTAAAAAAAACGAATTTTCATACACATACATATACATACATGTTTCCTATAAAGAAAAAAAAGACAAGTCCCGAACCGATGACAAACGAAATGTTTACTTTTTTTGTGCACGGTTGGTTGCACTGATGGGTACTAATATTTTGCTGTGGCCAGACACCAGTCTGATTTTGATCTTTTCTGCTTTCTAATTTTTCTGTCTATCATCAATTTACTTTTTTTCAGTCTTTATTATCATGAAATAGAATTGCAAATGGAACTGAGTACTGATGGCTTGTGTATTGAGTACTATCTCATAAATAATTAAAATTTTGAATTTAAATAATGTTTTAGTTTCGAGTTTAAATATTAAACAATTCAAAATTCAAATGATTGAAGGTCAATTTACAGTTGATCTATTTCTCAATTCTCATTTCTGATTTCTATTTTGTTGTCAGTTGTCTTGGTGACTAGCCTCTTGACAAATGACAATGACATGTCTGACTATTGAGTCTTGACTTCCTTTTTTGTAATTAGATTTGAATTTTCAAACGCAGAACTACAGAATGGCCTTTCAACATAAAAATGATTCATTATAATTGTGAAAAAATTAGACAGAATTCAAAATTATTGAAATGAATTGTGAGAGAATTGTCATTTATAGAAAGCTTAAATTTTGCAAAGATATCTATATATGTTAGTTGGCGATTTTGTGAAAATTTGGCTAAAATCATACATTTGGTTTTGTAAATATTGCTGAAATTCTGTTCAGATTGAGTGATTTAATGATACATAATAATTCAATCTAATTGCGGAATCTCAGTAATGTCTCAAGAACCAAACTTACAGTTTCAGCCAATTTTCACAAAATCTTCAACTAACAAACCTCAATATAGTTTAAAAATTTTAGTTTTTCACAACAAATGGTTCTCTTAAAATTTCTCTAACAACTTTTTCCACATTTTCAATAATAATCATTAAGAACACTAATCAAGTTCACATTTCATAACGGTTGATGATATAAATTTAATTATTGGAAACGTAATAATTTATTCAAGAAACTAAAATATGAAATTTAATGAATATTGAAGAAACCTTCGAGGATATATATATATATATATATATATATATATATGATGGAGATGACGTATGGGCAGTTTCGGTGTTCTACCTATAGAAAGCGCTCCTATAAACAAGTGTACTTCCAACTAAATATCTGACTGAAGGAAAATCTCGCATTTGTTTATAAACACTGGCAAACAAAGTACCTCACTTTTACACTGGTTTTTGATTCTGTTTGGTTCGGGTGTTCAGTGTGGGGTACTTCGAACGCCAGCACACGGCATCCATAACCCCATATTAAAACTGTTCCGAGTCATCTCCATCATATATATATCCTCGAAGGAAGAAACTAATATTTACTGATAAGAACTTCTAAAATTTTACCTTTCATAAAAATTTTGATTCTTACTCAGGCCTGAATGATATTCAATTGATTGACTAATTTTGCGAAAATAAATCGATTAGAAAAAAAACGATTAGTTGAACTAATCGATTTATGCGCATCGCTATAAAATTTATAAAGAGGGAAATGAATCAAATAGAGCTGAATGGGTCTAGCTTGTGTAAGGAGGGTTAATGGTAACATTTTTTGGTTTCACATGCTTCTTTGCATGACCGTTTTGTTTATTTTGTTTTACAGGATTCGTTGCATGGCCATTTTTAGATTACCACTTAGCGCAAGGAAGTTTCACTTCAATAACACCACTTTCGAAGCTATTTGTCTTCACTCCTTCGGTACTAAATTTGAATTTCCAAGCCCCTCATTTGGTGTAATGATGGATATTTCGATTATGTGGCGCTGTGTTTTGTTTCACATGCGTCATCTATTACATTTCATACTTTGTGGTTGTAACTACATTCAGTGATTGATATCAAGTTTATTAATTATCATTTAAAAATATAATGTTCTTTCTTTAAATGTGGTAATTATTTAGAAAATTGGATTAGTCAGAGAGCAAGGAGAATAATCGGTGAATAAACTTTATAGTCAGTTCAGAATAAGAAGTTCCATCCACCACCCGCACAACAAAGAGAAGCCTAAGGTGCGGATGAAAAGGGGAAAACTCTCCCACACTGGATATAATTTCTGATTGGAGCATTTTATTTTTATCATTGTCAACTAGCGTGAGAGCACTTACAGCCGCCTGACACTTTTTATTCTGAACAGACTATAACGTTGGGTTAAAGTAAGACAGAGAATGAGGTAATATAAATATAATTTTAATGTGATTTTGAGGATGGTGATTTTGTAAGATAAGATAAAACATGCGTGGTACTCTCCCAAGTTCCAGAATCCTGGCTTACTTGGTAACTCAAAATTTCGTATTTTTCGGTTCAAAGTTTTGATCTAAAATTGAATAATTTCAAAACATACTGATTCTGTTAGAGGCGATTTTTTTTTTTAGATAAAGCCACCCTTCTCGGGATACAGCATACGCCAAAAGCTAATGCAAAGCAGCAAGAAAGGGGTGTTGTAGACGTTTGAAAATGATGACTAAATACTGTTTTTAACAACATACCAGAAAATATCATCCAGACATCACGACGTAATTTATCAGGAACGCCTTGTAATATTAAATTAGTTAATTCAGTCGTCCTGTATAATGAAACTCCGCGGCCATACTCGGAAAAATACTTCTCCCAATGTTTTTCGGCTTTATCTTGTGCATTTCGACTTTTTGCAGTCAGTTTTTTTGGGAAGGAGCGGATCAAAGGTTCTTGAATCTTCCAACTTGTTGGTTCTAGTAATTTTTGCCATTAATTAATTATAGGAAATGAAATAAAATGTTTTTACACATTTTCAATTACCATCAATAAAATTTCCATCGAAACTAGTTCGTCTTATTAAAGTAATTGAGTTGTCACTGCCTTCATCGCTGAAATAAAAATTTCACATCAAAATCAACTAAAGCAATAATAATCTAAAGGATAGAAAAACGTACATTTCAATTCGGGATAAAAGTTCTGAAATTTTAGAAACCAAAAAATCACGATCTTTGATTCTTGAGAATAGAAAACCTGGCATAGCGGAATTTTTCAAAGTTATCAAAATAGACTTCCGTATTTCATAATTGAACTCGTTTTCAACCTTCTCCACCTGACTAACATCTCTTAACGGTATTATCAACGAAACTAGACCTTTGATCTGAAAATACACAGATGCAAATATTATTGATAAATATTATTTATTTAAAAAAAGTAATTCACAACGACACGTACTCTACTATCGAAACACAAATAGTTCTGGGAGAGAAAAATACGGCCCCATACATGTTTTTTATTATATGGCGTGAAAAGAGTCGCATCAATGCTGCCATCTAATTTCTCATTTCCTGGAAGACGGAATAATAATCGATACGATTCTGATATAGCTCTAGCATCCAAATCACGCTTAAGAAATGATTGCTTTTTTGGAACATTTTTACTGCAAAGAGTTTAAATTTTTTATAAAGAAATTTCAATATTAGTACAAATTAGTGGTGTGATTTTTTGAAACAAGTGAAAAAAATCGAGGGTCAATATTGCAACGATTAAACAATGTTAATTTCACAAACCTCATTTTCAATAATAAATCTTTATCTTCATTAAATCCAATTTTTTCGTTTATCAGCCTGAAAACAAAAAACTGTTTGTCAGAAGGTCGACAATAAAACGATACAAGAGCAGAGTAGCTTACTGTTTCATGGCAATGTTGACCAACTGTCTCATCAAACAATACGGTTCTTTTTTGTTAATCATAGAGAAATCGTACTAAAACGAACAAAAATAAGAGGAACATACGGGACCACTCATGGGAGACAGAAATACTAACTGAAAATTTACTTGATTACTATCACAAGTGATAATGCGGATGGAATCAGGGAGAATAACGCTGGGAATTTCCTCTAAATCTTTCACATCAGTCCATCGTATCACAATTTTCGTCTCGCTACTAAAAATATTGGCGTAAAAACATAAATTATTCACAGATAGATAGAGGCAACCTTGCCGCGGTAATCGACCTTTCCAATAACTGAAAACAATTAACATAAAATACTATAAGAAATATCACTAAACATCGTAAGGACTGTGTAACTGTGACAACGTTGAACGATCATTTTTGGTTTTTTACCTGCAAGAATAGTAGCTCACTAATTTTTCTTCAGGAGGCATATTGAATATTTTTCTGAATTTGTGAGAAACTGTCTTAAATGATTTAGACTCCTCCTCTGTGGAATGAAAAAGTATTAATATACAGCAAGAACTGAGAAAATTAATTTCAAAATTTTAAATATCATTTCAGAAACAAATTCGTCTTTTTTGTACGAGCTGAATTCTACCTAAAACTCTTAAGTAAGATAATCTTGACAATAAACTTTTGGCGATAAACAAGCTGTAACGGTCTCATTTCTATGTGGTCAAATCCAGGAAAAAATAATTGTGAGACTGTTGAATAAAATAAGAACAAATACCAGCAATTCTGAATGAATTTTTAATAGAAAAAACTTCTCTCATTGCCTAACGAAAACTAATCCATGATCACTGATCACCTCAAGTTACCAGAATAACAATTTTATTTATTCCACCTTCTTCGACTTCCTTCATTTGTAATTTGTTCATTAATTTCATTGAAATTCGGGACTTTTTTTCTTCACATTACTTCAATACTTCAATAATCACTATTTTCTCAATATTGTCGGTTTAATTTTATGATTTTACAAAAATCAATAATGAATTTTAATTTTTTGTTGAATTATATTTATGATAATCGAACTTCTCCTTCTTCCCAAGACATAATATGATCTCAGTATCGTACTACCGTATTTACAAATTTGGCTTTGCATGGTTTTGCTGAGAAACAAATTTGAAATGACCGTACTAGTAGAGCAACACAAAAAGCCAAAAAACCTGATCTATCACAATCAACAAAAAAATCTGGAGGAACATCATCAATTAAGTAATCACTTTAAAATAAGCAACTATAAAATTACAGAATAAGAAATTTTTTGGCAGATTTTTTTCTCATTCACGTTTATTATTTTTGTTTGGGAGATTTAAACGTGTATTTTCCAAAGCAGATAGCTCTATGTGATAAGTTCTAAATAAAAACTATAAACCTTCAAGTAGAACATCTAGCTGATCATTATCAGCTATGATTGAATGAATTTTACATAATACAAAATCCGTAACTTCTTCGTCTTTCTCAAATCTAGTTAAACAATCTAAATTTTTTTGAAGCCAATCCCAGTCTTTATGGATTTCATTTGATGCGAAGGCACAAGCGATTTCTAAAAATAAAAATAAAAATAGTATTATTATACACATTAATTGGAATTGCGATTTTAAGAGGAATTTGTTCGAATAATTTACCATAGTATACTTCTGAACTAGGAGTTTGATGTAAAATTCTGAAATGAGGTCTATTAGGGTCAAAAAAATTCTGTAGTGTGTTTGAAAACAATGATGAAAATCCGCTCCTCTCACCAAATTCTTTTCTTCGTTGTATAATGAAATATAAGCTCTGCACTTCAGTATTCCTATTACCATAAATAGGATAATAAATATAATTAATCATTTTTTGGAAACGGAAACATATGCAAATTGTTTTTAATTTAGCAGCGGGAAAAAGTATAAGGAATCAATACATATAGAGAAGATAACAATGAGCGTACCACTGAGACTGAGCAATAGGAACCAGTTTCGGTTTGATCCACATGATTATGGCAAAGGAGCACTATAGAGTTAAATCTCAAAAACAATATACATCGAGTTTTATTCATCGAGAAAACAAAAATAAAACTTATTAAAAAATTTCACCGTAAAATACGTTGAAATAACTTTTCAGTTAACAAGTCGTTGGAATTACACTTCAGAAATGTAAAGGACAAACAAATCCCACTTGTTGAAATTCAATAAACTGAATAAGTTATGTTTCAATTTCAGATTTTCAATAAGCAAAAATAGGTTTCACATTACTCAAACCTCAAATCAAATAGACAGAAGTGAAATATAATTACTGATGTGACGTCTACCTTAAAAATTATATCGAGTACCGACCGATGTTCGTTCATCTGTTCAAGCATTTGACAACACAGTACCAGACTAACTAGATCAGTATAGAAAGATGCTGGCGCTAAATAGGCAACTGAGCGTAGCTTTTGACGAATTTTGCTTTGTCTTGAGCTTTGCTTTCGAGGATATATAAACGACGAGGCAATCCGGGGAGAACTTTTCCGAAGGTTTTGTGACGTCAGAGAGTGGTCCTTCCTAACCTGTTATAGAAACGATACTACAGATTTGAGTAGGGAAATACGCCATCTTGTTTCACAAACGAAAAGTAAACAAGGTTCATTTTACCTAATCAGCAGCTCTGTTTGATAGGATTACACTAACTATTGGAGGAAACAATAAAACAGTAATTAATCAGGAAGAATTATATTTTGTATGTTCACCATACAAGATACAGAACAGAAGTGAACTCATCTTAACTTGAGTTCTTGACATACATAAATTACATGAGTACGTGAGATCACACAGAAATATTATAGTACATATTATTAAATGTAGAGTGTACTAAGGTGGAGACGAGATAGGACCATCATATATAGCTGGAACTCTAACACTCCCTCCTAGTACTCATCGTGGTCCACAGCTTTTTGAATATTCTGCTATCATTGAATTTCGTAGGCTAACGAATTAACTTTGTATTTGATGTGAGGTGGTAAATACGAGGAACGAAAAAGAGTAAGAGAGAAGTTTTCACGATAGAATTTATTAGCAGACTCAAAATATAATTTCAAGTAAAATACGTAATGGCGAAGCAACAGCGTTATCAGTTCGAGAATAGTAGGGGAAGCACTTCGTGATGAGATTGTACATGTGACATATATATATAGATTAATGTGATGATGATGATGATGAAGAATGAGATAAGGTGGGATTTCGTATCAACACACCCCTGAAATTTTACCGTTCGAGTTCTTCATCGTATGATTGCTGAAATTTAATATATTAATTCACATAAAAAGAATAATAAAAAAAAAAAAAAAAAAGTATTGTAATGACATGATGTTTCAAAAAAATATGGTTACTAAGTTTCGAAAATAATTTTTGGTTGCTGTGCTTCGAAAATAATTAAACGAATATAATAAACAATTAAATCACATGCATATGTATAATATATATATAAAATGGTAAATGGTAACCTGTAAAAAAAATTGTGATTAAAAAATAAAGATAATAATTGGAAGGAAAGGCGGGCTGCCTTTAGCTTCTCGGGATGTAGACGACGGGCACGGCAAAACACCGGTCGACCTACAGTTTCGATATCGTGGGTGACTTCGGTAGGGGAAATCCTCGGGCGTAAGCCTTCTTTACCGGTTACGTCGGGAAATTTGTCGAGGATTTTTTGGAATCGACTATTTGAGTGGGCGATGGTAAGGCAAATCTCCGGGGGATAGTCGATGGGGCGAGGTTTACCTACTACGGCAAGTCCTGTGGTCTTATCAAGGAGGTGCCCTTCGCTGACATCGGGAAGCAGTTGGTAATGGCTAAGGAAATCTGCTCCGATGATGGGATCAGCGATATCGGCGATGATAAAGGCCCACTTGAATTCGCGGCGAAGGCCAAAATCTACCTGCACCAGCTTAACTCCGTAAGTACTAATTGGAGTTTGGTTCGCAGCGTAGATTTGGAGCTTAGCGTTGCATTTCCAGTCTTCAGCGGTTGGAGGTATAGCCGATATCTCCACGCCAGTGTCGACCAGGAAGTGATGCTCTCTAAGCAGATCTTCCACGAATAGACAGACTGAGTTGAAAACGAGTGGGAGTGCCGTCTTGACTGACTCGTTTACTCGTTTCCCAAACGAGTAGGGGATTTGGAATCGCGGCGGTCGCGATTTTGGGGTTTGTCCCACCATGAACATGGAGGGTAAGAGCAGTTGCGCGATTTCCTCCCGAACTGTTGGTGATACCAACAGTAGCCATCGCGGGAATGGGAGGGAGAGCGGGTATTTACCGGTCTCTTACTATCGATGACTCGTAGCGTCGTCCGTGGTTTCGAACGACCGGAGCTAGAGTCACGAGAGCGCAATCTGTCTCTGGACCTGGCATCGCGTGAACGCTAACGCCTATGTTCGGGGAACGGGGCGGGGTCTTTTGGGGGGGTTGACAGAACTCACCTGTTTTCCAGCCAAGAGCTGTTGAAGCAGCTGGGTAATGGTAGCTAGTTCCGAGGAATTAGCCGTTGGTGCTGTCGACGGGGGTGCTGTGGGAGTTGCGATAGCGGAGATGGTGCTGGTTGCAGGGGATGTTGATGGAAAGGTTTGCTGGAGAGCTATTGCCTCGTCAGCTTCGAGTGCTGCCTGTTGAGAGGTTGCGGGCTTTGTCATGGCCAATGTTTGGCGGATATTGACTGGGAGGGATTGGAAAAGAAGGTTACGGAGAACATCGTCATTTACTCTTCCTTCGTTTAGGGTAATGAGGCGGCGATGGTACACCGAGGGCCTCTCGGAAGGTTGACGATGGGTGTTTTCCAACAGAGTTCTAATCCGGGTGTAGGAGGAAGGGGAAAATTCCTGTTGGATTTGATTTCGAAGGTTCGACCAAGTGTGCAGCGAGTCGTCGGAACTGTAGAGTAGTTCTGACACAGCATTGGCTACCTGGGTCGGCAAGTGGCCGGAGATTGCCAGGTAGAGCTGAGACTTGCTGGTATTGCCACTGGCACGAGCAAGATTCTCGATCTGCTGTAGCCAGAGACGCACATTCTCGGTGTTGAACGGAGGAAGGCCTGTTAGTAACCGTGGTGGATGGGCTTGTAAGGAGGGCGAGACGGTAGTCGCGGCGGAATTTACTTCCTGCCGGTGCGATTGCCGATTGAGGATGGGGGACAGCCTCAGCGTGGAACTGTCAACTGGCTGGTGCTGGTTGACCGAAAGTTCCTTGCCCGGGAGGTAGTTGTCGAGGAACGGGCTGAAATTTACAAGCGTGGACAACTGCGGGATCGCCAAGTTCGTCGGTACAGTCGACGAACGCATGCTGACATGCGGCGTTGAGTGGATGGCAGACGTGGGGTTGGGCTGGTTCTCCGTCCTCCTGGGAGGATTGCTGACTGTGGCCTTTGCAGGCGTCAGCGGGAGAACCAGGTTGTCGAGGGACTACGGGGTTAGTTTGGAGGCCATGGTGGTAGTTGAAAAAGGAGTCTAAGTTTACACTTTCCTCGTTGGCAGCTGATTGCCGACTGTTTGCTTCTCTTTGGGATGGCTGGTCGGTACTTGCATACTGACGTCAAGCCTGGGAAGAGGAGAGGGAAAAGTGAAAAATTAGGGAGATGGAAAAGGAAGGAGAAGGAGAACCTTCTCTGTCGGCAGTCGAGTGCCGACTGATTTTTGTGGATGTTGGTTAGTACTTAAGTACCGACGAGCAACGAGGGAAAGGGGAAGGAGAAGGAGAACCTTCTCCGTCGGCTGACGAGAGCCGATTGAATTCCTTCTTCGGTTGTTGGTGATGCCAACGTTTGAAGAAGGGGCGTGGTTTAGCCAATCAGCTGTTTTAAGCTGATTGGTTGTTGTTTCCAAGCAAGTTGGAAACGGTGGGGAAGGAGGTGACAGTTCCTTCCCTGTTGATGGTGAAACGTCAACAACAAAAATATATACTTACATCAGAGGTCACCACTTGTGGGTGTGTGTATGAGTGTACACGACACCACACAAATACCAAATCTGGTCGGTTGCGTGTAATACATCTGAGTATGTGTGCGGGCCGAGCCCAGTAAATAATTAAGCTGCACAGATGAAATGTACAGCCGTGAGCACAAAAAGGTAGTTCGTGGGTTTTACCCCACTGGCCCGCTAGGTGGTCGACAAGTGTGTAGTACACACTCGTTCGTCATCGACCACCCGTCGCCACAAATATATTATTATTATTATGAATATTATTACCATCAGTATCTTCATTATTATTTGAATTTTCATCATTTGGTATATTTTCTGAATTGTTATTATTTTCACCCCCTCAGATGAATCTGTATTTTCATTTAATATGCTGTCTTCCACATTTTCTTATATTTCAAGTTCAATTGAAAAATCCTCCCATTCGTCCTCATTTTCTTGGGTTACTGGACATATTTTTGTAGAACTATCTAATTCTAAATTAAAATTTTCATTTTTTTTTTTTTATCATTATTATAATTATCCATATTGTAATGGATATAAAATATTCCGTTTTCCTTCGGGGCAGTTATTAGAATTTCCCCACTTTCTATAAAATATATATTAGCACAATCTTTTTGTTGGTCAATATTTACTGTACCCGTATTAGTGATTTTTATTGCGCTAATTATATCAATATTTAAATCAGGTATGTAATGTACATCATTTAATTCTATTAATGATTGTATTTTGTTGAAATTTTCAATTTTTATGGTCATTTGACCAGTGTGTGTAGCATACAAGAAAGCATTTTTACCAGCACATTGAAGTTTTACAGGGGTGATAAATTTTTTAATATTTTTTAATTTATTTATATCTGATGTTAGGTGCACTACCGCCACTCCATCTAAAATTGCTTTGTTTTCTAGATGTGTATAATTTTCATTTGTTTCATTATTTTTAATTAATTTATTTAATAGCCATTCATTTGAATTATTTGTATATTTTTTGATCATGCAGGACATTTTTACCTGCTGTTCGGGGTTCTCTTTTTTATTTGTTGTATTATTATTATTATTTTGGATTGGTTTAGGTGGATAATTATTTTGATTTTTATTAGTATTTTCATTATTATTATTTTGTTGGATATTATTATTATTACAATTTTGGGCTATGTGACCATTTTGACCACATTTATAACATTTTGGGTTATTTGGGTTATAATTTCTATTATTACCTCTATAATTATTGCCTAGGTAATTTCCATTGTTTCGATAATTATTTCCTCTATAATTACCGTTTCCGTTATTATTCGAACTATTATTATTATTATTTTGTTGTATATTAGGTTCATTGCCGTTTGCATTATTATTTGTACTATAATTTCAATTGTTGCCTCTATAGTTATTATAACTATTACCTCTGTAATTGTTCCGTCCTCGATAATTACCATTACGATCTCTATAATTATTATTATTACCATTGCCATTATTCCTATAGTTATTATTATTATTGGGATTATTAATTGTTTCTTTAATGTCTGATCTCTAAATTTTTGATCAGCATCTTCTCTCAAAATTCGCTTAAAATTATCAATATTTCGTTAGATTCTCAAACTGCATTTTTGCCAGGGCCTGTTCATAGCATAATGCAAGTTGTAGGTTCTCTAATTCTTCCTCTTCACTCACTTCTTTTCCGCTATATCTTACGTCTGTAACGAGTTCATCCCATTTTTTAAGGAATCCTCTCATATTTCCCCCCCTAGTTGTAATCTAAATTCCATCCACTTAGATTTGGCCATGTTAGCTGTAACTGATGTTTTGGTACCATATATGTTATCTAATTTTTTTAACATCATTATGGCTGTGTTACTATCTCGTATTGGCTTTGTAATATCATTAGAAACCCTTTCAAGTACAAATGCTTTGGCATTGTCTTGCATTGTACAGTAGTTTATCATTTCTTTACAGGGCCTAAAATTTAAATCATCTATGTGGGATGTATAAGATTGTAAGAATTCATGCTCTCCAAAGATGTCATAATAACCAGCACCCCTAATGGCTGGAATAATCATTTGCCTCCAATCCAAGTAATACTTTCCATTGAACACTTTTCCTAATGGAGCTTGAATGGGTTTGATTTCATTTACATTCGACATATTTTCTTCAATTTTCTTGAAACCTAATAAATTATCTTGTATATTTGTAATAGATATATATTTTTTACTTTCTAATATCTCTTTTTCAATATTTCTTATAAGATTTCGTTCTTTTAATTCAATTTTTTCGTATTCTTTTTCAATATTATTAATTTTTTTTTCTTTTTTATCCAGTTTCTCTATTTTTTTAAATTTTATTATTTATTATTTCAAAAATATATTTATAAATTTTTTCTCTGATTCCAATGAACTATATATTCGAGATGAAAAGTAATTTGGTGTTGAATCAGATATTTTAATATATTTAAATGAGCTATTTTCCTCTATTTTTCCAGAAATGTCAATTGTGAAAGACTCCAATATTACTTCTCCCGTGAAATACATATAACAAGGAAGATTATATGTTTCTAATTTCAAATCTACTATTTTCTCCCCTTCAAACTTTTTCAACAATTCTTCTAATTCTTCTTTCTCAATCTTATACACTCTTATTTTATTTTCTAATATATTTATTAAAGTTGACATATATTTTATAAGGGGGAAGGAAAAAAAATATTTATCACCACCTCAAACGCACAATAAAAAATTTAAGAAACGTAAAAAATAATTCAACTAAACATATATTACCTTGACAAGAATGAATTTTTTTCTTCGATTCGTTGTTGTGTAAATTTGTAGTTTTTTTTTAATCCCAATTTCACCGTCGTAATTTCCGCCAAATTTTGATGTAGGTTGGCCCAAAAATTTGTGGTCTTCGTTGTTGATGATCTCTCGTGGAGTCCTTGAAGATGGGAGCAGAAGATTTCTTCAGGTGGTTCTCTGTATCGTTGGTGGTCCTTTCTGAATTGTAGTTTGTTGACTTTCAGGGTCGGCCGTTATTGGATCAGGAACAATTTTGGTTACGTTTTTATTTTTTTCGACTTCGAAAAAAATTGTAATTAAAAAATTAGAGTTTAACTTTCTCGATTGCACGACACTTTTCGTGTAGTATTCGTGTAAAAACAATATAAATTTGTGCACAACAATGAATCAATTTCAAAAATAAGTCTGCTTTTTTATAATTTAATTTTATTCTTCTCTTACTGTTCAACCGCAGCAATGGCTACCATGATGTGAGGCGGTAAATAAGAGGAACGAAAAAGAGTAAGAGAGAAGTTTTCACGATAGAATTTATTAGCAGACTAAAAATATAATTTCAAGTAAAATACGTAATGGCGAAGCAACAGCGTTATCGGTTCGAGAATAGTAGGGGAAGCACTTCGTGATGAGAGTGTACGTGTGACATATATATGTAGATTAATGTGATGATGATGATGAAGAATGAGATGAGGTGGGATTTTGTATCAACAGTATTTAGGTAGAGAAAGTTGTCATTAAGAGAAAATTATTGAAGGTAATTATGTACCTAACAAGCAGTTAAATATTTCTTGAATTATTTGATCGAAGAATTATCACTGAGAAGTAATTAGTCATTGCAATAATAATAAACGACATTAAATTTATTCACAACCAGCATATATATACATATCACATTATTAATTAGGTATTATTGAACACATCAATATTTATAGTAGTTAAATTATATGTTGACTAACAGGAACTTTTTCAGCAGAGTGGAACTAACCATATTTCTTAAGTTTTTATTCACCACGTCTTAACGACATACGATTACTAGACATTCAGAATGCTATTAAATGAGAACACATCGAATAATTCAATTAGTATTATTCATAATTGCATTACGGAAGGTTTCAAATAATGGTCGAAGAAGAGCTTTCGTAAATATATCGGCTAATTGTTCCTTTGTAGGAATCCATTTTATATTGACTAGTTTTTGCGAATAAGACATACTTATATTTTAATTTTACTAAGTGTCTTAATGCTTTGGACTGACCAGATTTCACAGCTTCAACAGTGGCCTGATTATCTTCAAAAATTATAAGACTAACCTTTTGTTTTAATATTTTTGAACACAAATTTGACAAATATATTACATCTTTACTAGCTTGATTTAATGCAATATATTTGGCTTCCATAGATGAGGTAGAAACACATTTTTGATGTTTTGTACCCCAAGCTATTGAATCACCAAATATTTGAATTAAATAGCCTGATGTGGACAAACCATATGGATCAGTCATGAATAAAGAGGCATCACTGTAACTAATGAAATTATGACCATTACCTTCAAAGTATATTCCAAGATCTTTAGTTCTTTCAAAATATTTCAACACACTTTCAACTTTAATCCAATCGTAAATGTCATAATTACTACATTTATGAGTTAATGTATTCACACAGAAAGAAATATCAGGTCGAGTACACATAGTTAAATAAAGATAAGCACCAACTACTTCTCGATACTGAATATGATGTTTTAAGTTTAAAGTTGTTTCAATTTTGGGTTCATACTTAGCTTTTCAATCGGCTTGATTAGTGACCATAGGATTATCGCACTCTTTACAGTCCTTCATACAATACTTAGATAATGTAGATTCGACAAAATGCTTTTGTGACAAACACATTTTACTTTGTTTCTTATTACGATTAATTTCAATTCCTAAATACTTTTTAGGTTCACCCATAATTTTAAGGTTAAATTCTTTATTTAAACGACGTTGAGTTTCTAAAATTTTGTCTTTATTATTTCCTGTAATAAGAATACCATCGACATACGCTACAATTATCACAAAGGTAGAATTCTTTTTCCAATAATAAATATTAGCTTGACCTTCATGGACAATAAATCTCATGTTGGACATAGCTTTCTTCAAACGAACATGCCAATATTTTGGGACTAACCCAAAGACCATACAAAAAGATTTCTTTAATTTACATACATGTGTATGTTTGAACTCATCGGATTTATTAACACCATCAGGAATTTCCATATAAATATCTTTCTCAAGTTCATCATTAAGAAATGCTATGTCTACATCGGTTTGTATAACATCCCATTTTAATTTATTTGCGATTGCTAATATAGCTCTAACTTCAGCAATACCTAAAGTTGGAGCGTATATTTCGGAATAATCGCATACATTTTTATCCTTATAGCCACGACTTACTAAGCGCACTTTCAAAATAATATTACCATTTCCTTTAACTTTTCTAACAAATATCCACCTAGAATCAATTGTTTTAGTATACTTAGGTCTTTTAACATAATCCCGAGTATCACTATCTTTCAAAGATTTTAATTCTTTATCTATTGCTTTTAACCACTCAGTTTTATTTTTACATTTGAACACATCATCTAAATTTTCAGGTACTTCATTTAATTTACACATCATAGAAAAATATTTCTTTTCAATTACTTCAGGTTTATCTTTAGGATTAATTATTTCTAACTCATTTTCAATTTTAGACTTACTGAAAGTTGTGTCACTGAATTTGATTTTCTTACTTTTGGACACATAGATAATTTCTTCATCTAAATTACGTTTATTTGAGCTATTTTTATTTTGGATTAAATTGTCCGAAATATCTCCTGCAAAGTCAACTTCAGGGACTTGTTCACTTTCGTCCCAAGTATTAGTATCAAAAGTAGGAAAACCATTTTTTGAAAAATAATCTAATGGAAATTTATCTTTGAACATTACAGATTCCGAAAATTCTACATCACTACATCTATGTAATTTACCTGTTGTTGGATTTAAAAGTTGCCACGATTCAGCATTACATCCGATGAGAATACACAATTTTCCACAGCCTTCTAACTTTTTAACATTTTGTTTTTCATAAGGTATTTTTCAGTATGCCACACAGCCAAATCTATGAATATATTTAATTGTAGGAACTTTATTCCGAAGTAACTCATATGGGTTTTAAATCCCAACTTTTTATGAGGTAACCTATTGTGAATGTGAACAACTTGGTTCAATGCAAGTTCCCAAAACTCAATAGGTAGACCACTATCAATGAAAAGAGCTCAAATTTTCATAAGTAAAGTTCAATTTACTCTTTCTGCCACAGCATTAAGTTGAGGAGTATCAGGAGGACAAGTCTCGACAATAATACCCTCATCTGCAATAATTTTCTTCATAGAAACACTCAAATATTCTCGACCACCGTTGATACGTAAATAATTAATTTTAGTTGAGCTATCACCAAGATTTGCTCGCATTACTTTTAAATATTCTATGAATGTTTCAGCCACACAGGTTTTATCTTTAATACTGAACATCACAGTATATCTGGAAAAATCATCGGTGAAAGTTATTATGTAAGAGCTTTTCTGCCAAACTCCTACCAGTTTTATTGTGCCTATTAAATCAGAATGTACTCTTACTAAAGGTTTTGATGCGACATCACGCACAGCTTTATGAGGACGTTTTATGATTTTTGCCAGATTACACGCTTCGCAATCTTCAATTTTGTCAGCAAAGTTAATATTTTTGAGAAATTTGAAAGTTTTCTTTGCTTTTTCTATGTAGGCGACTGACGCTTGTCCAAGTCTTACATGATAAAGAAGACATAACTTCTTACAAATATTTTCTTCGTTGAACTCATCTATTTTCTTTAACTCTTTGCCTGTAATATTAGCACCAATATCTAGAAATTCTTCTAGACCTTCATCATCAAGCTGTTGAATATTTATATACCCTTGAGTTGAAATATAATCATGATCATGGTCATTGTCTTGACTAATATTTTCATTTTCCAACTCTGACCATACATCATGAATTTGAGCATACCCATGCTCTTTATTTATATGTTGCTGACTTAAAAGCTTCTTCTTGTTTTGTCACATCGACTTTTTCATTATTTTCACAAATTTTTAAATCTAAAATTCAATAATTTTGAAATTTATGTCCACACAGAATAATTTCGCCAGTTTTCTTATTTATTATTTTACAATCAGTATTCGTAAATACTGCATTGTAACCAAGTTTCGTTATTTTATGTAACAAAAATAAATTATCACTTATTTCCTTTGAGTAATTTATATTTTTTAACTCGAGTGTATTTCCACTAAGATCTTTCACAAAGATAGAACCTTTATGAGTTACATGTAAATTTGCAACTTCATTTTTATTAGCGCAAGAAATGATTTTCAGTTTCTTTAATTTTTGAACATTTTTCATAAATTTAAGATCGGACACAAAGTTATATGTAGCTCCTGTATCACTAAGAAAATGAATTTCATTTCTCGGCTGTTCATTAATATACATGCACTTAGTAAATTTTGATTTGGTTCTTAAAACCCTTTACCTTTTGGGTTAGGAGACTGACTCCTAGACAAACTTGAACTGTTGGACAAACCGGAACTTGACGTTGAGGAGGATGACGACGAACGTCTTCTTATCGAACAAGCACCACGTTGTTTACTTTTCTTATGATGCTTATGTGAACGCTTGGATTTGTGATACGACTTATGTCGTTTCTTCCCTTCGTTCACTTTTGTTGCAGAACTGACTGGATATTTTATTGGTTTCGGACTGACCGAAAGAATCATGAATAGGCTCTAATCTAGTGGTGGCTTTACATTCTGTCGATAGATGACTGTGCCTATTGCATTTATAGCATTTGCATGTAGCTAGGTTGAACTTATTCGCTTCATTACTTTCTCCTGCAAAATCAAACTTTTTATTAAAATTGCCACTAAGTCTTTTTCTTTTAAAATTCGGATTATTAAATTTAGCTGCCTTTGCTGCAGGTTTATCTAACTTATACGTATTATTTTGTTCTTTTAACAACATTTCTTCCTCTAATGCTATGCCTTTAGCTTGTTCATAAGTAATATCACACAGAATTTGACCAACCTGTTTATGAACTTTACATTGAATTCTAATATTTGAAAAGGGAATTATTATATGATTTAGGAAAGCTTCGAGCTTTCGTTCTTCGGACTAACCGTTATAATAAATTATCAACTTACAGGATAATTCTTCCAATTCTTTTAGCCATTGTTTTAATTTGATATTTTTAGGATTGAAAGTTTTCTGGTAAATTTGGGTTATATGTGTGTCGCACACACGACCTTTAGGTTCTTTCATATGTTTAATTTTGAGGAAACACACCGTAGGATCAGATTCCCAAAAAATTAATTTTCTATCGGTTTCATCTAGACATTCACACAGAATGGCTCGAGCATCAATTTTAAATTGAGTTTGATTTTCTTCTAGGCGAATAAAAACATTTTTAAATTCAATACGAGAAATATACATACTAAATTGATCATACCATAGTCAAATAAGACCATAGGTATCAATACCTAGTACATTGCACGGTAGGTACAAACGACATTGGATTTCATTTTTTCCACTTGGTGCTATAATTGTGATGTTTGGTTTTTTAGGTATTTTCATACTTTTTCTTGACATCTCCGATTTGTCAATTAATTTAGGTGGTGGTTCACCTGCTTCCCATACAACATGATGTTGGTTCGTTGCCGAGGCATCTACTTGTTTTTTGGGACGGTAGTGCTCTGTTGTGGGTAAGTAATAGCTGGGATGTTATTCTTTGGGTTTTGAATAACATTCTGGTTTTGTGTAGTACCTTGAGTATTCTGGGTTGGTACGTACATCATAGGAATTTGGTTGTTATAATTTTGATATTGGGGATAATTATTGTAACTATTACGATAATATCCTCTTTGAAATCTATTGTTTTGATTTCTAAAATTATTTCCTCTGTAATTTTGATTTGGAAAATTTTGATTTTGGTTTGGTGGTTGGGAGGGATAATTATTATAATTATTATAATTATTTCCATTATAATATCCTCTTCCTCTGCTTCTTCCTCTGAAGTTTCCTCGGAAATTATTTCCTTGATTATTAAATTTTTGTGATGGATTAGAATTATTTTTTTGCGACATAATTGCTGCTGTTAGTTTCTTGATTTCAGCAATTATATTAGGTTTTTCTTTTTCTTCGGATTTTTCTTCCTCTTCTTCATTGTCTTCATCATCTTTCTTCTTTACAGCATTAATTTGTTTTTTTGAAGATGTTTTTATTTTTTGTAATTCATTATTTGCTTCTTCCATCGCTATTCTGTAGGTTTCTAATTGTTTTTTTACTTTTTCTAATTCTGAAGCAAAAATAGGATCTACAGGTATTCTTGTTTATCCTTACAATATAGATAATCATCGAAAGCTATGTGTAATGCTTGTAGGGTTTTAGGTTTTGCTTTGACTATGTGTTCTCTTTCTTTTTCTACTATAGATCTGTAGATGTGATCTATAATTCTTTCTTCTGTGATGTCTGGTTCTATTTCTTTTAGGGTATTAGACACAAATATTACAAAATCTACGAAATCATCGTCTCCTCTATATAGACATTTACATAACCTTTCTCTTAATTGAGGTTTTGTTTTTCTAAAAATTTCTTCTAATTTTGGTTTTAAAATTTTCCAATTTATTAACGTATCATCATCTGAAATTAATTCGTTAAAAATTATTTGTGCATTTCCTGTAAATGCAATTTTGATTTTTTTCATTTTTATGGCATCATCTGTCCATCCAAAAGCTTCGCATTCTTTTTCGAATTGCTTTAGGAATGTTTTTATATTTTCTGAAGATGTGTTCGAAAATGTTGAAGGTCTGATATTAGTATTTGTTTCGTTAACCATTTTTATTTTTTCGGGTATTCTAAATGATTTGTTTATATCTTTTGGAGGTGATACTAAATCTATTAGAGATTCTTGTGAACTAATCTCTACTGTTTCTTCTTCAGGTTCTGTTTTAGATTCACTTGTTAATTTAAATGTGTTGTTTTTATCACAGGTATTTGATATTAATTTAATGGCTTTATTTTTAGCTTCACGATTAATTTTTAAAGGTGATATTAAATCTTTTACGTTATCTTTTTTAAGGAGAGTGTTAATTATAGGATCTGGATGAGATTGGATATAGAGACTGATGGCTAATTGGATTTCTGGTCTAGAATTTTCTGAAGGAAAGGGTTGAGAATTTATATTTGACCATAGATTTTTTAAATCTTTGTTTGTTAAGGATGTAATCCAGTGGTTAGCTTTGAATGAAGGTGCGTTTGGAGTTACTTGAATATCCCAATCTTCGTTGTGCATGGGTTTAATTTTTGTAAACTTACAGGATTTTGTTGTTTCTTTTGTTTCCACAGGTGTTTGGGATTCTACACATGGTTGATGATTGCACGACAGCACTTCGAATGGTTTCCTTGGACAGCAAGATTTTTGATAGTTCCGGAAATTTTAAAATTTTTTTCGAAAAAATATTTTTTATATTTATTTTGCACGTTAAATGTGCCAAAAAAATTTTTACACTTTTTGTAAATTTAGTTCAATAAAATTTTTATAAAATTTCACACTTTTTTACTTTTCTTTGAAAAAACAACACAGGATTTTTTATGTTCGGGCGCCAATATTTTGTAACGAGAATATTGGTTACAAAATAATTAAATACTCGTAAATGTTAAAAGGTTGTATTAAACGGAATATAAAATAGTGAAATAGTAAGTTACGTAAGAATAATAAGTTTAATAAAAGAGAGGGTGATGAGATAAAATGTACATGGTTACATGAGTTTTTATAGTTAGAAGTTTTGGGAGGAGAATATGGCGATTTCTTGGAGAGTGGAAATGGTGGTGATATGATTGGAGAATTATGACAATACAAGTTTAGATATTGTCCAATAGGAGTTTAAGGAAATAACATAAATGGTGATTTTGGGTATTTGCAATATCTGCAGAATGGTTTCATAGAAAAGAGTTGTTATGAAAAGTGTATTTATGTTTGTTTATAAACATTGAAAGTAGAACAAATGAGTCAGTAAAGGCAAGTAAAGACTTGTTTACATGACGTCAATATAATGAGAATTGTTTTAGGTGATTGATATATATGTGAAATATATATATAAGAGAGAGATATTATGAATGATACGAAATTATCATTACACCCACACTCTCTTAGATTAAAAAAAAAAAAACATATCATTTCATCCAATTATCACTCTTAGAAGTTAAACTTCAAAACTGTCCCAGCACACACTCTCTTTTTTCTTCAATTACTACATTATGGAAAGAGGAGATGGGGAGGAAACTGGGAAGTGATCTTAAAAATCAGGAAATTATTGAATTAAAAAGATCGCGATCTAGATGGCCTTGTTAGATAGATATACAGATTGCGATCCAGAACTCCTTGATTGATTTATCGCCCCACACTGCTTAAAGCCAATTTCAACTGAATTTTCAATTTTGATCTTGCTAGAGGATAGAGTAATTCAGTTCAAATTATAGAATAATAGCTGTGCCTGGGCAGGATTCACATTTCACACTCAGGACACGCCTATAACAGGCTAGAAACAATCAATTTCTGATGTCACAAAACCTTTGAAAAAGTTCTCTCACGATTGCCTCATATATATATGATGGAGACAACACATGAGCAGTTTTGGTGTCCTAATTATAGAAAATGTTTCTACAAACATGTGTACTTCCAACTAAATATCTGATTGGAGAAAAATTTTGCAACGTGCATTTGTTTGTTAACACTGGCGTACAAAGTACATCACTTTTACACTGATTTTCAATTCTGATTGGTTGAGGTGTTCAGTCTGGGGTACTTCATACGCCAGCATATGGCATCTATAGTCTGGACACTCAACCCAATGTTAAAACTGTTCCGTGTTTTAATTGCGATTATACTATTTTTGAGAAGTGTTCTTTTACTTCATGTGAACTTTCGGTATCTTGGTTTAACCTCTCAACATAGTAACAGAGCCAGGTTGTGACAGAAATTTTTTTTTTTTCATTACAATACATGTTACATGCAATTGAATAACCATTAAAAATTTAAATCTTTTGAAAAAGATCGATCACCTAAGTTTTTATGTCTTACTTTTTCAAAATTTGAATCATAATTTTATTGGTGAAATCTGGACAATTATTGGATACCTACATATTATTTTGTTCGATATATGAATTTGTTTTCCAAACAAAAACAAGAAAATAAGTAAAAAACAACTAAAATACTTGAACAAGAATTCATACTATTTTCACTTATCGTGTGGTAAACCAGTTAAAACAATTACAAATTGTTGGCAATATAATATATTTAATTTCGAGTCTGAGTTCGGTGATACTTTCAATTTTTGTGTTTTTTATAATTGGAAATCCTGTTAAGAAATGCTTTGCCACCAACCAATCTTTCATCGGAACATGCAATGGACAAGTTTGAATCAAACTCAAACACAGAGAGATGAGTAAATTGGAACAACAACGTGCTAGAAATTTTTGTGGGTTTTCTACTGGAGAAACTTCGAAGTTGTTAATAATTTGCCTAATTTGTGGACATTAGTAATTGTATGGTAACATTTATTTGAATTTTATTTTTCAATCGTATATTCTAAGTAATTGAAGTATTTCTTTTATTATTTTGTATAATAATAATAATAATAATAATAATAATAATTAAAATTAAATACTATAAATGACATTATTCATAGTTGCAATACTAACACATCAGGATCAATAATAATTACAAAGAAAGATTTTAATAGAATATTAGAATTAACAGAAAACGAAGAAATTTGACACATTTCAATAAATACTAATAATTTCCTAGCATTTCAGACCTTCTTAGGACAAATAACATTTGAATCATTTACTATAACAATTTCGGGCATTATAAAAAACAAAAATGGAAAAAATAAAGCTAAATTATTAGAAATTTTGCCTAATTATGTTTCATCTTTGGTCATTGAATCTCCAGAAAATTACATTAAATTTAAAAATCACTTCCAATAAAATACATAAAATTGACATAAAATTATTAGCATAAACTTGTCCAAAATTAGACAAAATAATTAACTTTAAAAATGAATTTTTTAAAATACACTTTTCCAATAAAAAAAATTCAATTGCTGATGGGGTTCGAATCCAATACTTCCTGATTAAAAAGTTTGGATTCATTATATTATACATTTTTTCTGAGATGATTCAAAAAATTTTAAGGAGGGTCTCAATGCATGAGGAGTGCAAAAATATGGTGGAGCACTGGCCCACAATCAGCTTTAGGCGGCTACTGATCGGACATTAAAAAAAATCTTCATCATAAAACAGAAATACCTAGAAAAACAAAATATGCTTAGAAGCATATCCCTATCCTTGTTCTATAATTTTGTAAATAAAAATATTTTTATTATACATACACTCATACCTATTATTTTTATATTTACATAACAAATTATCTATCTCACTCAAAATCCTTTTAACTCGTCTCTCAAATTCTCATCAAACATTCTTCATCCCATGAACATATTATCATGAAAATTTTATTCAACTGGATCCAACACCATATTATTACAATTTATAATTAACCTAATTCACAAACTTATTATTTTGTTATTTTTAATGTTAGTATATTAAATTTTAATTTTATTTCTCACCTTTATGTGTATATGAATATTGGCCCTGAAGTGCCACTTTGTGGCACTTTGGCTTGTATTGACATGGCAACACTGATCAATTCATTATTTTCATTATTGAGAAGCAAACAATGAACATTTGTAATAGGCGCATGAGCCTTGAATTTTGTTTGAATAATTTTCGTGAAATTTTGTCTTAAAAAATCTGGTTGCACGTTGATTATAATGCACTAAATTACAACACCAAAATGATCATGGAAACTACTCCACTTGAAGATTTCAGGCAGATTTGGCTCCTCAACCCTGTCTGGCCATTGGAGATCTGCTGGATGATGCCACATTTAGAACTCTTTCATAATTTTCCCCTGTTAAACACTCAACACTGATCTTACTCATCCAATATACCCCCTACATCTTTGTTTAAGCTTGACAAAAAATGGAATACAGCTCCTCTACCCAATATAGGTAGAATTTCTTCATCACTTTCATCTGTACTACTGTAGAAAGTTACAGCAGGATGTATTGCCATTTTGAACTCCTCTTGAATCTCATCTTGAATAAATTCCAATATTCCATCATTCAATGATTTGTTGTCCTTGACACATTTTTTGCATCTTTTCAGATAAGGAGGATGATTTTCCAGTGTCACAGCTCTATGTATTACTTTGTTGGAAACATTCTTCAAATTCCACAATAACAATCATGTTCCTGAGATGAAGAACCATCAATTATTGTACATAATACTGATTATGATTCTGTTCATTATATAAGCTCTGTTTGATAAGATTACACTAACTTACACCAACTGAAGTATCCATAGAATTCTCAAAACAGATAATTTGCTACATTCGTCTGTTGATGAATAGAGGGCCTTATCTGGCGTTCTTTACCCATATCTAAGTTCGTTTTTGCTCGTAGCTTGCTCTATTGTCAAGTTACTATCGAAAATGAAATTAGATAAAATGATTTCTCCTTCTCTCACGAGTTTGCTGGTTAGCTCTGGCCTTCTGAGATTAAAAGAAATCACTCCGTTTCGGAACTCTTGCTTATACAGGTCTAATAATTTTGTAATGTCGTAACATAATATTTCACTTTTATTTTTGAACTTAGAAAAATTTCGACTGATGTATAAATTTGTTAACAATTTCATCCTGTATTTTTCGTAAAATGTTCCGTTTTTATTCTTACATAATATTTTTCATTTTACGGCAAACATAATTATATATTGAAGATCTGGTATGTATTTTCTCTTCAATATAATTGGTGTTTTGTTTTCAACTTGTTAATTGTTTTCTTGATAATGTTCGGCTAACGAGGTCAAGTAACGTGGAGAGATGGTATAAACACAATGGGTGAATTTTCTAGGGGGAAATTAGAGAAGATGGGGTAAAATTTAAAATTATGTTGGACATATCTTTCGATCTTCAGTAAACCTTTTTTAAAATGTAATATTACACGAGTTCGGTGAGAACAAACCCTGGGTCTTTCCCTTCCGGTTTTTCTCCCCAACAGTGAATTTTAGAATTTCTCACTGTGGGTTATTATCAATTTGATATTCAAAATTTCCGCTTGTTTTTTGTTTTAATCTTTTATTTCGACAACTTTTCAATTTCACATCATCATTCTATTATCGGTAAAACATCTATGTCTTCAATGTTTTCATCTTCAGATATCATGTGTATGGTATCTCATTACGTACTCTGTGAATCAATTCAGGTAAGTGATTGGTTGAAAACTTGTAGGAGCTGATGAAAACCAAAATTTTTGTAAATAGGTGAAAACTGATTTGGCATACCACACAACCTACACTGGAAGGGATATTCCACAAATATTCAAGTAAAACTTGGCGCAAAGTCACATAACATTTCTACATTTGTGGAATCGCCCTCCTGGTGTAGGTTAGTGTAAGTTGGTGTAGTCCTATCAAACAGAGCTATTATTGGCACGAATTTACACTTGTTTTCCTCCTGATAATGTATCTTCTTGTGCTAAAACTCTATTTTTGAATAGACCTTACAAGGAACTAATCAAACCATGTGCATTCCATTGTGAAATTAACCTATTTCCAAAAAATTTTTTGATGTATCTGCTAATTCATCATTTCCTGGAACTGTTCTTTTAACAGTACTATGTCATGTCCAAATTGTCAGTACTGAGGATAATGAATGATTTTTTGAAAACAAGATTCCCATAGGTTTTCTCTGCCACGAGATATGTCTGATGACGTTTTTATTGATCATTTACCTCAACTTTGGACTGATTACAACGTCATTAATGATTGTGATATCAAAAAAACTATTTTACTCCTAAGCATTCATGTTCATAATCCTAATTGGACTGTTTATTCCAAATTTCTCTTCCATGTCAACCACTTGAGATCTTAAAGAAAAACTTGATAACATCAAAATCAAAATTTATGATTTTGAAGCCCGTAATTTAATTTCTGTTTTAAATATTATTATTCTTTGATTGTTATGCATTATTGCTTTTACTATTATTATTGTTATTGTATACTTTTTATTTATTAAAATTAAAAAACCCCTTAAAAATAAACATGTGACTCAACTGTTAAATGAATTAATTAAACCAATTGAATAAATTGCATCTATTAAAAATGTTCAATGATGTGCCTACAAATGAAAATAATGATGTTTAATATCATACTAATGAATGTTTTTTACAAATAAAGTTTAGAATGTCAAAAGCTTTATTTGAATGATTATTATCATTTTTATTATTACTGTTATCCTGAATTTATCATATTATATTAAATCCTTGTTTTTATGTTCATCATATTAAATTTATGTATTTTCTCTGAATGTTTTTTCCTAAAACATATACCTAAATATTATCCTTCAATCATCAGAATGTCAGTCATAGATTCATTAATTGATGATAATACAAATACCTACATTATGTTTTCCATTTCTTTAAAAAGATCCAATTATTCATAAATTATTTATCAAACAAACCTATTTATTCAATTCCAAACTTTTCCAAAATTTAAAATTCAGATCACCCTTAGTACATACCTACATTTTCTTTCATTCAATTTTAAATTTTCTCAAAGTTTGAAATTCAAACCACCCCAAATACTTTCTATTCTCAAACTTAATCCTACTAATACTATCCATAAAAAATAAAAAAAAATAAAAAAAAAATCAAAATCCACTTTTAAAATTTAATCTATATCTTCAAATTCAAATTTTTCCAAATTTTGAATTTCAAAATATATTTGTGTTAGGTCTCTAGCCCGGATTATTATAGAGACCAACAAAATAATGGAAACGAATTCACGTTCACTTTTATTTTGTAAAAGAACACTTTACAGATTATCACAATATTATATCTTATACTTATGACTCTCATTATATCTTAAATCTATTACTTATATGTTGTCATGCCTTTGCTAGGGCGGACCACTAACTTGTGATGTGTAGGAACATCTACAAACTTCACGAGATTGAACAGAATAGGGCCCATATTCACAAATGTCACTTTAACCTCCCTTCACTTAAACTTCACTTAAAAATGACTTTTGGCACAATTTTGTATTTAAGAGTGAGGTGACATTTTATTTTTACATTGGAACTCTCATAAGAGATACGATGTTCCCACATTTTTAAGAACAAAATAGTGCAAAAAACTTTTTTAAAGTGAAGTTTAAGTGAAGGGAGGTTAAAGTGACGTTTGTGAATATGGGCTTAAGTCTGTGTCAATACTTGGAAGAAAGGCAAGTGAAGTCCTGGTGTAATTCAATTACCAGGTCACTTCTTTTGGTACCCAATTGTTTACATTAGCCAAAAATGTACTTAAAGTACAAACCTGAATAGTGCTGACAGATATGCTGACTAGTTGTTTGTCTGCATATTTGTTAGTGCCATTAACTAGGTTAGCGAGTGGAGGTAATGGTGAATATTTAATAGAAATATTCACCGTTGTTTGTTACGAAATATTTAGGTCAGTGAATGTGTTCATCTGCCTAAATATGACGGAACAATTTGGTATTTATAATGATATTTTCATATCATTTGCTTCAAAATAATACATCTACTCCAAATTTGTATTTTTCTATATCATTCAACACATTTTCAAACATTTATTCTTGCTTATACTCATGTTATTTCAGTTAAGTTCAAACTCTTTCAAGTCTTGACTTATCTGATGACATCACTATTTCCTTTCTATAAACCATTTTTGTCCATATTAATGACGTCACATTTTCCTTGAATATATTTCAATAATATGCATTTATTCTAATTCCTACTAATTTCTTGGACATTTTAACTTTGTGTCATGTCTTTCACATTTCATTGGTTTTATCCAAATTACATCTTTCCTTAACATCTAATCAAATTCATATCGCTAACGAGACCTAATTCAAATCACTGGAACGATCAATCTCAGTTATTAATCTATTGTTCTATATATTTCATTAATAATTTTTTGTACAATACAACACTTTATTTTCATCTAAATTGTAAAACATTCTTGTAATTATTTCAGTATTATAGGTTTATTAAAATATAATGATGTCGTGATTCGTTTTGTAACGATTATACTGTTACAGTATCTTAAAAAGTTGACGGAAAAAAAATTCAAGTGAATATCACCCATAACTTAACTCGAATAATGTTTTTCTCTTCATCTCTCAGGATCGTTTTCCTATGTCAACGTCTTTAAACCAATGACAATTACTAAGTTCCCCCTTCACACGAATTACATGAAGAACAAATGAAAAATTATTTAACTTCGAATCATGTCATATGGTTTAAGATAACTAATTCAGAATTCTGTTTCGGAATATTACACGCAAATTAAAATTAAATATCGTGATCAGGGTCTCAACGTTTTTCGTTGAAAACACATTAATCGCTTCAAAGAAAGAAAATTTACAAGCATTTTCGATGAACCATAGGAAGTATATAAATTTATATCAATTAATAAAATAAGTCAGTCGAGTTGTAAATACAAAAGTTTATTTTTCGAGAAGAACACTAGGTAAAAACTGAATTTTCGATTTTTTGCAATATAATGCCCATTGGGGCATTAGACTAATGGGCATTATACTGCATTGCAAAACTTTTTTTTTCGAAGCCAAAATAACCATTTTAACAATTTCATTTTATTCATAATTCTGTGAACCCATCATGATGGCCCTTACTTTAAATTATAAAAGCAAACATTACTCGAAAACTAGTAATGTTTTTACAGATTAAGATGAAATTATTACTCATTTTCACCGTTTTCTGCATCATTGCTTTCACTTTCACTCACCCATCAGAAAAGAAGTATGAAAAACAAAATACTACTTACGAAACTGGAATCGAATGAACAGAAGAATAGGTTAGGATAAAAATGAGTTTTTAAAAAATACGCTTCTATAATTTGAAGAAGAAAATAAGGGCGAAAGAGAAAATAAAATTTCTCACTTTTTTCCCAGGACAGAAACAAACATAAATTGAAAAACAACTGATAAAAACAAATATAAATGTATGTTGCGTGTGTTGCAACACGTGAAATCAGCGCTGAAGTTGGTCATCCGGTGTACTTCAACAAATTGAGTGAGTAGAATAAAAGCGTATAATAATAAATAAGTTAGGTTAAAAACGAGTTTTTAAAAAATACGCTTTTATAATTTGAAAAAGAAAATAACGGCAAAAGATAAAATAAAATTTCTCACATTTTTTTCCGAGACAGAAACAAACAAAAATTGAAAAAACAACTGATAAAAACGGAAATGAGTGTAAGTGTGCGTGTGTCGCAACACGTGAAAGCAGCGCTGAAGTTGGTCATTCAGTATACTTCAACAAATTGAGTGAGTAGAATAAAAGCGTATAATAAAAGGAACCAGCTGAACAAAACCAAGAAGGAAAACTAAGAGGAATTAAAGTAAACTAGGAGAAAAAAAAAAGAAAAATTGAAAGGAGCAGAATCAGTTTATCATTCACTACCAATGCCATTCGTACTCTATACATTTCCGTTCGTTAACAGTTATAGGACACGATATTTTCCCTACGGATTTACAGGATTAGGATTCGATAATGTTTTAGGATATTATGGTGGTTTGGGATATGGATATGGCGGTTCAGGCTATGCTTACGGATACGGAGGATGGTTTAAGTGATTACATTTTGTAGGAACAGTATCACCATGTTAAATTCATATTTTGTGTTAATATTATGAAATAAACTGGGTACTGAAAAATTTATAATTTTTACCGAACATAAAAACGAGATAATAGGAAAATAAATCATCAGAAGATACAATTATATAATTCGATTGAAATAAACGAAAAAATTTTGATTTTTGGTATTCGAAATTCGAGACCCTCAAAATCAAAAAAATTTATACCACATTCACTTATATAATAATATTCCAAAAGTTCAAAAACAACACTATATCTGTCCAACGAAAGATGATCCCTGCGCCTAAAAAAACGTTGCCAAATATTCATATTTTCAGGTACGTAATTGTATAATTCATATTCCTGCAAATTCCATCTGGCAATAAGGCGTAAATAATGCATGTACAATTGTTCAGTAGTTGCGGGTTGTGTTTCGTTTTTGGGATTAACTCTCGTAGGATGGGCTATGGTTTTAAATAAGATCATGATTTTCCTGAAAAATACCTCATTTGAAAATAATATTACGGCTGAATAATAGCACTGCGTTGGATTGTCTGATACGTCGATTTTGTTGAACATGACCAAACCATCGCGATAAATGGACATATTTTTCTTTCTCGATTAACGACAATTTATTCTGTAAGAAGAATAGGTCAGTTTTCAGGGATAAATTAACGAAAATGTAAATAAAATCGTAATCACACTTACAACGGTCGAATGCATAATGTAATAGAATACTAGATCTGCCAACGTCATTTTATTTCCCGCCAAGAAGACTCGATCAGACAAAATTTCACTTAATTCCTGAAATGAAACCAATGAGAACTATAATTAGGTATCGGGAAAGAAAGTTGATTCAAGAACACAAACTTACTTGAACAACGAAATGCAAATCGTTCGAATGAGAATAACTTAGGGGGCATAAATGTGAAGATGCATATTCCAACCATTGTCTGACTAAAATTTCTTCTTCTTCAGTTGTTCCCAACAATGATAACTGCTTATTTTGGGTTAGCTGAGAGATAATCCATATGAGCCCAAAATTTTCGCAGCGACTAAATTCATTCTGAAATTAAGAATTATTTCTAACATTGAGCAGACTTCTTCACCAATACATACGATATCATAGAATTAAATTTCTTTTTCAATATTTACTTTTTTTTCAATCAATTTATCCACTTCTTTTGAGCCATGTACACCTAAATATGAAAGAATGAATTTCAAAATATTATTTTCCTTGATTTTAGTCATTTGCACTCTTATGATTAAGAAAATTAACACAAAATATCCACGAATAGTCAAATTGAATTAAGCATAGACATGAAAAATTTAACTTTTAATTTTGAGAATTAAAATTCTATTTTAGTTGCCCTCCTAAAATTTTGACGAAACTTGGTGAAAATGTAGTTCTATGGTAGACGATATTATATTATGAATAATAAATAAACTAGTGTTGTCAAAAATATCGATACGTATCGATACGTATCGATATTTTTTCACGAATATCGATATTTGAAAATGCCAACTTTTAATTATTGTTGATACGAAATCCCACCTTCACTCATTCTTCATCATCATCATCACGATCACTATATATATATGTCATACGTACACTCTCACCACGAAGTGCTTTCCCCTACTACTCTCGATACGATATTGCTGTTGCTTCGCCATTTCATATTTTGTTTGTAATGTATTAATCACTCGTGTAATAAACCTCCATAATATCAGAAGTCTCAAGTTCTTTCAATCCTCGTTCTGTACGCCTCACATCATGGTAGCCATCGCTGCGGTAGAACTATGAGGAGAGACTTAGAAATCTAAACTAATGAAATAATTTTTTTTTTGAATTTATTTACTGTTGCGCGAAAATCTTTTCATGTTTTCTGTTGAATAATACACGAAATAGTTACCGTGTTTTTTCGAGAAGTTTAAACTCGAAATATAATTCATTTTTAATTTTTGAAAAATTCAAAATTAAATCATAAATTTGAAGCTGAAGTTCCCGACTTAATAACGGCCAAACCTGGAAGTCATTGAACGCTAAATCCAAGAAGGACCGCCAAAGAGATCGAGTGAACAGCCTAAGGAAACCTGCTCCCATCGTCGAGGACTCATCGTAGATCCACACATCGAGGACCCAACTTTTCGGCCAACTCCAAACCAAATTTAAGCAGGCAGTACAACGGTAGACAGCAGAGTGCAGAAAACTGGAATTATTCGTCGGCGCAACAGAAATAGTAAAGTACAATATTTTTCATTTTTTTTGTGTTTTGTAAAGGTAATATTCATTGAAGCTGGTTATTTTTCGTGTTTGCGTAACTATTTTTTTTGAACTGAGTATAAAAAGGAAAATTGAATAATAGTCAAAATTTTTTATGCCCCCTATAATAAGTTTGTGCGAAGGAAAATTAGGTGAATATAACATTGAAAAGGAGGAACTGAAAGAATTAATTAATAAATTTGAAGGTGAGAAAGTCATAGACATAAAAATTGAAACTTACAATTTACCCTACATCACATATTTCACAGGAGAAATAATATTGGAGTCCTTTGTAGTGGATATATCCGGAAGAATAGAAAATATTAGTAGTTTAAAATATATTAAAATTTCAGAATCCTCAGTAAATTATTTTTCAAGTAGAATTTATAGTTCAGAAAAATCAAAAGAAAAATTTATGAATAGATTTTTTAATTAATAAATAACAACAAAAACTGGAGGATATCGAAAGAAATAAAGTTGAAAATAGCGAAAAAGAAAATATAATTAAGAAAATTGAAAAAGAATCTATAGAAAGTAAAAAATACATAGCTGTTATTAATATAGAAAAAAGTGTGTTAGGTTTTCGAAAAATTAAAGAAAATATGGCATCTCAAAACGAAATTAAACCTATACAGGCGCCATTAGGAAAAGTGTTTAATGGAAAGTGTAACGATATTTTCGTATCGTCTATAATATGAAATATTTTCGTATTATTAAATATCATCATCATCATTACTTTCTCTCTATTTTCCTATTATTTCTCATTCATTAACTCTCACGTCATTTCTTCAAGTCAAGACTTGTTTGATGACATCATTTACCTACATAAACAGTTACTGTGTTTACTCATAAACAATGAACTCATCTTTTGTTTATACTATTTCTGCAATCTTGCATATACACTAATTTCTACTAATTCATTTGTAAACACCCACTTTGTGTCATATTCTCACGAGACCATTGGTCATACTTACTGTACATATATTTCTATTAACCAATAAGAACAAAACCCTTCTCCAACACCTTGTAAATTTGCCTGAACCTTCCTCTTTGTAATTACTATATAATCTTATGTTTTGTACTATTTCAATCATTCCAACTCTTTTTCATACAGTCTAAAATAGTCTCTTAATACTTT
>WOFM01001112.1:0-10765 GCA_011428145.1 Ericerus pela
TAGGTACGCCTGTCAAGTGCAAGTGCGTCGTTTCGTCGTAGGTACGCCTGTCAAGTGCAAGTGCGTCGTTTCGTCGTAGGTACGCCTGTCAAGTGCAAGTGCGTCGTTTCGTCGTAGGTACGCCTGTCAAGTGCAAGTGCGTCGTTTCGTCGTAGGGTACGCGTGTCAAGTGCAAGTGCGTCGTTTCGTCGTAGGTACGCCTGTCAAGTGCAAGTGCGTCGTTTCGTCGTAGGTACGCCTGTCAAGTGCAAGTGCGTCGTTTCGTCGTAGGTATGCCTGTCAAGTGCAAGTGCGTCGTTTCGTCGTAGGTACGCCTGTCAAGTGCAAGTGCGTCGTTTCATCGTAGGTACGCCTGTCAAGTGCAAGTGCGTCGTTTCGTCGTAGGTACGCCTGTCAAGTGCGTCGTCTCGTCGTAGGTACGCCTGTCAAGTGCAAGTGCGTCGTTTCGTCGTAGGTACGCCTGTCAAGTGCAAGTGCGTCGTTTCGTCGTAGGTACGCCTGTCAAGTGCAAGTGCGTCGTTTCGTCGTGGGTACGCCTGTCAAGTGCAAGTGCGTCGTTTCGTCGTGGGTACGCCTGTCAAGTGCAAGTGCGTCGTTTCGTCGTGGGTACGCCTGTCAAGTTCAAGTGCGTCGTTCGTCGTGGGTACGCCTGTCAAGTGCAAGTGCGTCGTTTCGTCGTGGGTACGCCTGTCGGGTTCGTCGAACTCGGTTCGTCGTGGTACGCCAGTCGGGTTCGTCAAACTCGGTTCGTCGTGGGTACGCCTGTCGGGTTCGTCGAACTCGGTTCGTGTGGGTACGCCTGTCGGGTTCGTCGAACTCGGTTCGTCGTGGGTACGCCTGTCGGGTTCGTCGAACTCGGTTCGTCGTGGGTACGCCTGTCGGGTTCGTCGAACTCGGTTCGTCGAACTCGGTTCGTCGAACTCGGTTCGTCGTATGTACGCCTGTCGGGTTCGTCGAACTCGGTTCGTCGTAGGTACGCCTGTCGCGTTCGTCGAACTCGGTTCGTCGTGGGTAGGCCTGTCGGGTTCGTCGAACTCGGTTCGTCGAACTCGGTTCGTCGTATGTACGCCTGTCGGGTTCGGCGAACTCGGTTCGTCGTAGGTACGCCTGTCGGGTTCGTCGAACTCGGTTCGTCGTAGGTACGCCTGTCGGGTTCGTCGAACTCGGTTCGTCGTAGGTACGCCTGTCGCGTTCGTCGAACTCGGTTCGTCGTAGGTACGCCGTCGCGTTCGTCGAACTCGGTTCGTCGTAGGTACGCCTGTCGCGTTCGTCGAACTCGGTTTGCCGTAGGTACGCCTGTCAAGTGCAAGTGCGTCGTTTCGTCGTAGGTACGCCTGTCAAACGCGAGCGCGTCGTTTCGTCCGTAGGTACGCCTGTCAAACGCGAGCGCCTCGTTTCGCCGTAGGTACGCCTGTCAGTGCAAGTGCGTCGTCGTTCGTCGTAGGTACGCCTGTCAAGTGCAAGTGCGTCGTTTCGTCGTAGGTACGCCTGTCAAGTGCAAGTTCGTCGTTTCGTCGTAGGTACGCCTGTCAAGTGCAAGTGCGTCGTTTCGTCGTGGGTACGCCTGTCAAGTGCAGTGCGTCGTTTCGTCGTGGGTACGCCTGTCAAGTGCGAGTGCGTCGTTTCGTCGTGGGTACGCCTGTCAAGTGCAAGTGCGTCGTTTCGTCGTGGGTACGCCTGTCAAGTGCAAGTGCGTCGTTTCGTCGTGGGTACGCCTGTCGGGTTCGTCGAACTCGGTTCGTCGTGTACGCCTGTCAGGTTCGTCGAACTCGGTTCGTCGTGGGTACGCCTGTCGGGTTCGTCGAACTCGGTTCGTCGTGGGTACGCCTGTCGGGTTCGTCGAACTCGGTTCGTCGTGGGTACGCCTGTCGGGTTCGTCGAACTCGGTTCGTCGTGGGTACGCCTGTCGGGTTCGTCGAACTCGGTTCGTCGAACTCGGTTCGTCGTAGGTACGCCTGTCGGGTTCGTCGAACTCGGTTCGTCGTAGGTACGCCTGTCGCGTTCGTCGAACTCGGTTCGTCGTAGGTACGCCTGTCGCGTTCGTCGAACTCGGTTCGTCGTAGGTACGCCTGTCGCGTTCGTCGAACTCGGTTCGTCGTAGGTACGCCTGTCAAGTGCAAGTGCGTCGTTTCGTCGTAGGTACGCCTGTCAAGTGCAAGTGCGTCGTTTCGTCGTAGGTACGCCTGTCAAGTGCAAGTGCGTCGTTCGTCGTAGGTACGCCTGTCAAGTGCAAGTGCGTCGTTTCGTCGTAGGTACGCCTGTCAAGTGCAAGTGCGTCGTTTCGTCGTAGGTACGCCTGTCAAACGCAAGTGCGTCGTTTCGTCGTAGGTACGCCTGTCAATTGCAAGTGCGTCGTTTCGTCGTAGGTACGCCTGTCGAACTCGGTTCGTCGTAGGTACGCCTGTCGGGTTCGTCAAACTCGGTTCGTCGTAGGTACGCCTGTCACGTTCGTCGAACTCGGTTCGTCGTAGGTACGCCTGTCGCATTCGTCGAACTCGGTACGTCGTAGGTACGCCTGTCGCGTTCGTCGAACTCGGTTCGTCGTAGGTACGCCTGTCGCGTTCGTCGAACTCGGTTCGTCGTAGGTACGCCTGTCAAGTGCAAGTGCGTCGTTTCGTCGTAGGTACGCCTGTCAAGTGCAAGTGCGTCGTTTCGTCGTAGGTACGCCTGTCAAGTGCAAGTGCGTCGTTTCGTCGTGGGTACGCCTGTCAAGTGCAAGAACGTCGTTTCGTCGTCGTGGGTACGCCTGTCAAGTGCAAGTGCGTCGTTTCGTCGTGGGTACGCCTGTCAAGTGCAAGTGCGTCGTTTCGTCGTGGGTACGCCTGTCGGGTTCGTCGAACTCGGTTCGTCGTGGGTACGCCTGTCGGGTTCGTCAACCTCGGTTCGTCGTGGGTACGCCTGTCGGGTTCGTCGAACTCGGTTCGTTGTGGGTACGCCTGTCGCGTTCGTCGAACTCGGTTCGTCGTAGGTACGCCTGTCGCGTTCGTCGAACTCGGTTCGTCGTAGGTACGCCTGTCGCGTTCGTCGAACTCGGTTCGTCGTAGGTACGCCTGTCAAGTGCAAGTGCGTCGTTTCGTCGTAGGTACGCCTGTCAAGTGCAAGTGCGTCGTTTCGTCGTAGGTACGCCTGTCAAGTGCAAGTGCGTCGTTTCGTCGTAGGTACGCCTGTCAAGTGCAAGTGCAACGTTTCGTCGTAGGTACGCCTGTCAAGTGCAAGTGCGTCGTTTCGTCGTAGGTACGCCTGTCAAGTGCAAGTGCGTCGTTTCGTCGTAGGTACGCCTGTCAAGTGCAAGTGCGTCGTTTCGTCGTAGGTACGCCTGTCAAGTGCAAGTGCGTCGTTTAGTCGTAGGTACGCCTGTCAAGTGCAAGTGCGTCGTTTCGTCGTGGGTACGCCTGTCAAGTGCAAGTGCGTCGTTTCGTCGTGGGTACGCCTGTCAAGTGCAAGTGCGTCGTTTCGTCGTGGGTACGCCTGTCAAGTGCAAGTGCGTCGTTTCGTCGTGGGTACGCCTGTCGGGTTCGTCGAACTCGGTTCGTCGTGGTTACGCCAGTCGGTTCGTCAAACTCGGTTCGTCGTGGGTACGCCTGTCGGGTTCGTTGAACTCGGTTCGTTGTGGGTACGCCTGTCGGGTTCGTCGAACTCGGTTCGTCGTGGGTACGCCTGTCGGGTTCGTCGAACTCGGTTCGTCGTGGGTACGCCTGTCGGGTTCGTCGAACTCGGTTCGTCGAACTCGGTTCATCGTATGTACGCCTGTCGGGTCGTCGAACTCGGTTCGTCGTAGGTACGCCTGTCGCGTTCGTCGAACTCGGTTCGTCGTGGGTAGGCCTGTCGGGTTCGTCGAACTCGGTTCGTCGAACTCGGTTCGTCGTATGTACGCCTGTCGGGTTCGGCGAACTCGGTTCGTCGTAGGTACGCCTGTCGGGTTCGTCGAACTCGGTTCGTCGTAGGTACGCCTGTCGGGTTCGTCGAACTCGGTTCGTCGTAGGTACGCCTGTCGCGTTCGTCGAACTCGGTTCGTCGTAGGTACGCCAGTCGCGTTCGTCGAACTCGGTTCGTCGTAGGTACGCCTGTCGCGTTCGTCGAACTCGGTTCGCCGTAGGTACGCCTGTCAAGTGCAAGTGCGTCGTTTCGTCGTAGGTACGCCTGTCAAGTGCAAGTGCGTCGTTTCGCCTGTCAAGTGCAAGTGCGTCGTTTCGTCGTAGGTACGCCTGTCAAACGCGAGCGCGTCGTTTCGCCGTAGGTACGCCTGTCAAACGCGAGCGCCTCGTTTCGCCGTAGGTACGCCTGTCAAGTGCAAGTGCGTCGTTTCGTCGTAGGTACGCCTGTCAAGTGCAAGTGCGTCGTTTCGTCGTAGGTACGCCTGTCAAGTGCAAGTTCGTCGTTTCGTCGTAGGTACGCCTGTCAAGTGCAAGTGCGTCGTTTCGTCGTGGGTACGCCTGTCAAGTGCAAGTGCGTCGTTTCGTCGTGGGTACGCCTGTCAAGTGCAAGTGCGTCGTTTCGTCGTGGGTACGCCTGTCGGGTTCGTCGAACTCGGTTCGTCGTTTGTACGCCTGTCAGGTTCGTCGAACTCGGTTCGTCGTGGGTACGCCTGTCGGGTTCGTCGAACTCGGTTCGTCGAACTCGGTTCGTCGTAGGTACGCCTGTCGGGTTCGTCGAACTCGGTTCGTCGTAGGTACGCCTGTCGCGTTCGTCGAACTCGGTTCGTCGTAGGTACGCCTGTCGCGTTCGTCGAACTCGGTTCGTCGTAGGTACGCCTGTCGCGTTCGTCGAACTCGGTTCGTCGTAGGTACTCCTGTCAGGTGCAAGTGCGTCGTTTCGTCGTAGGTACGCCTGTCAAGTGCAAGTGCGTCGTTTCGTCGTAGGTACGCCTGTCAAGTGCAAGTGCGTCGTTTCGTCGTAGGTACGCCTGTCAAGTGCAAGTGCGTCGTTTCGTCGTAGGTACGCCTGTCAAACGCAAGTGCGTCGTTTCGTCGTAGGTACGCCTGTCAACGCAAGTGCGTCGTTTCGTCGTAGGTACGCCTGTCAATTGCAAGTGCGTCGTTTCGTCGTAGGTACGCCCGCCTGTCAAGTGCAAGTGCGTCGTTTCGTCGTAGGTACGCCCGCCTGTCAAGTGCAAGTGCGTCGTTTCGTCGTAGGTACGCCCGCCTGTCAAGTGCAAGTGCGTCATTTCGTCGTAGGTACGCCTGTCAAGTGCAAGTGCGTCGTTTCGTCGTAGATACGCCTGTCAAGTGCAAGTGCGTCGTTTCGTCGTAGGTACGCCCGCCTGTCAAGTGCAAGTGCGTCGTTTCGTCGTAGGTACGCCCGCCTGTCAAGTGCAAGTGCGTCATTTCGTCGTAGGTACGCCTGTCAAGTGCAAGTGCGTCGTTCGTCGTAGATACGCCTGTCAAGTGCAAGTGCGTCGTTTCGTCGTAGGTACGCCTGTCAAGTGCAAGTGCGTCGTTTCGTCGTGGGTACGCCTGTCAAGTGCAAGTGCGTCGTTTCGTCGTGGGTACGCCTGTCAAGTGCTAGTGCGTCGTTTCGTCGTGGGTACGCCTGTCAAGTGCAAGTGCGTCGTTTCGTCGTGGGTACGCCTGTCGGGTTCGTCGAACTCGGTTCGTCGTGGGTACGCCTGTCGGGTTCGTCAAACTCGGTTTGTCGTGGGTACGCCTGTCGGGTTCGTCGAACTCGGTTCGTTGTGGGTACGCCTGTCGGGTTCGTCGAACTCGGTTCGTCGTGGGTACGCCTGTCGGGTTCGTCGAACTCGGTTCGTCGTGGGTACGCCTGTCGGGTTCGTCGAACTCGGTTCGTCGAACTCGGTTCGTCGTAGGTACGCCTGTCGGGTTCGTCGAACTCGTTCGTCGTAGGTACGCCTGTCGCGTTCGTCGAACTCGGTTCGTCGTGAGTATGCCTGTCGGGTTCGTCGAACTCGGTTCGTAGAACTCGGTTCGTCGTATGTACGCCTGTCGGGTTCGTCGAACTCGGTTCGTCGTAGGTACGCCTGTCGAACTCGGTTCGTCGTAGGTACGCCTGTCGGGTTCGTCAAACTCGGTTCGTCGTAGGTACGCCTGTCACGTTCGTCGAACTCGGTTCGTCGTAGGTACGCCTGTCGCATTCGTCGAACTCGGTACGTCGTAGGTACGCCTGTCGCGTTCGTCGAACTCGGTTCGTCGTAGGTACGCCTGTCGCGTTCGTCGAACTCGGTTCGTCGTAGGTACGCCTGTCAAGTGCAAGTGCGTCGTTTCGTCGTAGGTACGCCTGTCAAGTGCAAGTGCGTCGTTTCGTCGTAGGTACGCCTGTCAAGTGCAAGTGCGTCGTTTCGTCGTGGGTACGCCTGTCAAGTGCAAGAACGTCGTTTCGTCGTGGGTACGCCTGTCAATTGCAAGTGCGTCGTTTCGTCGTGGGTACGCCTGTCAAGTGCAAGTGCGTCGTTTCGTCGTGGGTACGCCTGTCGGGTTCGTCGAACTCGGTTCGTCGTGGGTACGCCTGTCGGGTTCGTCAACCCGTCGTGGGTACGCCTGTCGGGTTCGTCGAACTCGGTTCGTTGTGGGTACGCCTGTCGCGTTCGTCGAACTCGGTTCGTCGTAGGTACGCCTGTCGCGTTCGTCGAACTCGGTGCGTCGTAGGTACGCCTGTCGCGTTCGTCGAACTCGGTTCGTCGTAGGTACGCCTGTCAAGTGCAAGTGCGTCGTTTCGTCGTAGGTACGCCTGTCAAGTGCAAGTGCGTCGTTTCGTCGTAGGTACGCCTGTCAAGTGCAAGTGCGTCGTTTCGTCGTAGGTACGCCTGTCAAGTGCAAGTGCGTCGTTTCGTCGTAGGTACGCCTGTCAAGTGCAAGTGCTTCGTTTCGTCGTAGGTACGCCTGTCAAGTGCAAGTGCGTCGTTTCGTCGTAGGTACGCCTGTCAAGTGCAAGTGCGTCGTTTCGTCGTAGGTACGCCTGTCAAGTGCAAGTGCGTCGTTTCGTCGTGGGTACGCCTGTCAAGTGCAAGTGCGTCGTTTCGTCGTGGGTACGCCTGTCAATTGCAAGTGCGTCGTTTCGTCGTGGGTACGCCTGTCGGGTTCGTCGAACTCGGTTCGTCGTGGTTACGCCAGTCGGGTTCGTCAAACTCGGTTCGTCGTGGGTACGCCTGTCGGGTTCGTCGAACTCGGTTCGTTGTGGGTACGCCTGTCGGGTTCGTCGAACTCGGTTCGTCGTGGGTACGCCTGTCGGGTTCGTCGAACTCGGTTCGTCGTGGGTACGCCTGTCGGGTTCGTCGAACTCGGTTCGTCGAACTCGGTTCGTCGTATGTACGCCTGTCGGGTTCGTCGAACTCGGTTCGTCGTAGGTACGCCTGTCCGTTCGTCGAACTCGGTTCGTCGTGGGTAGGCCTGTCGGGTTCGTCGAACTCGGTTCGTCGTATGTACGCCTGTCGGGTTCGGCGAACTCGGTTCGTCGTAGGTACGCCTGTCGGGTTCGTCGAACTCGGTTCGTCGTAGGTACGCCTGTCGGGTTCGTCGAACTCGGTTCGTCGTAGGTACGCCTGTCGCGTTCGTCGAACTCGGTTCGTCGTAGGTACGCCAGTCGCGTTCGTCGAACTCGGTTCGTCGTAGGTACGCCTGTCGCGTTCGTCGAACTCGGTTCGCCGTAGGTACGCCTGTCAAGTGCAAGTGCGTCGTTTCGTCGTAGGTACGCCTGTCAAGTGCAAGTGCGTCGATTCGCCTGTCAAGTGCAAGTGCGTCGTTTCGTCGTAGGTACGCCTGTCAAACGCGAGCGCGTCGTTTCGCCGTAGGTACGGTCAAGTGCAAGTGCGTCGTTTCGTCGTAGGTACGCCTGTCAAGTGCAAGTGCGTCGTTTCGTCGTAGGTATGCCTGTCAAGTGCAAGTGCGTCGTTTCGTCGTAGGTACGCCTGTCAAGTGCAAGTGCGTCGTTTCATCGTAGGTACGCCTGTCAAGTGCAAGTGCGTCGTTTCGTCGTAGGTACGCCTGTCAAGTGCGTCGTCTCGTCGTAGGTACGCCTGTCAAGTGCAAGTGCGTCGTTTCGTCGTAGGTACGCCTGTCAAGTGCAAGTGCGTCGTTTCGTCGTGGGTACGCCTGTCAAGTGCAAGTGCGTCGTTTCGTCATGGGTACGCCTGTCAAGTGCAAGTGCGTCGTTTCGTCGTAGGTACGCCTGTCAAGTGCAATGCGTCGTTTCGTCGTAGGTACGCCTGTCAAGTGCAAGTGCGTCGTTTCGTCGTAGGTACGCCTGTCAAGTGCAAGTGCGTCGTTTCGTCGTAGGTACGCCTGTCAAGTGCAAGTGCGTCGTTTCGTCGTGGGTACGCCTGTCAAGTGCAAGAACGTCGTTTCGTCGTGGGTACGCCTGTCAATTGCAAGTGCGTCGTTTCGTCGTGGGACGCCTGTCAAGTGCAAGTGCGTCGTTTCGTCGTGGGTACGCCTGTCGGGTTCGTCGAACTCGGTTCGTCGTGGGTACGCCTGGCGGTTCGTCAACCCGTCGTGGGTACGCCTGTCGGGTTCGTCGAACTGGTTCGTTGTGGGTACGCCTGTCGCGTTCGTCGAACTCGGTTCGTCGTAGGTACGCCTGTCGCGTTCGTCGAACTCGGTGGTCGTAGGTACGCCTGTCGCGTTCGTCGAACTCGGTTCGTCTAGGTACGCCTGTCAAGTGCAAGTGCGTCGTTTCGTCGTAGGTACGCCTGTCAAGTGCAAGTGCGTCGTTTCGTCGTAGGTACGCCTGTCAAGTGCAAGTGCGTCGTTTCGTCGTAGGTACGCCTGTCAAGTGCAAGTGCGTCGTTTCGTCGTAGGTACGCCTGTCAAGTGCAAGTGCTTCGTTTCGTCGTAGGTACGCCTGTCAAGTGCAAGTGCGTCGTTTCGTCGTAGGTACGCCTGTCAAGTGCAAGTGCGTCGTTTCGTCGTAGTACGCCTGTCAAGTGCAAGTGCGTCGTTTCGTCGTGGGTACGCCTGTCAAGTGCAAGTGCGTCGTTTCGTCGTGGGGTACGCCTGTCAATTGCAAGTGCGTCGTTTCGTCGTGGGTACGCCTGTCGGGTTCGTCGAACTCGGTTCGTCGTGGTTACGCCAGTCGGGTTCGTCAAACTCGGTTCGTCGTGGGTACGCCTGTCGGGTTCGTCGAACTCGGTTCGTTGTGGGTACGCCTGTCGGGTTCGTCGAACTCGGTTCGTCGTGGGTACGCCTGTCGGGTTCGTCGAACTCGGTTCGTCGTGGGTACGCCTGTCGGTTCGTCGAACTCGGTTCGTCGAACTCGGTTCGTCGTATGTACGCCTGTCGGGTTCGTCGAACTCGGTTCGTCGTAGTACGCCTGTCCGTTCGTCGAACTCGGTTCGTCGTGGGTAGGCCTGTCGGGTTCGTCGAACTCGGTTCGTCGTATGTACGCCTGTCGGGTTCGGCGAACTCGGTTCGTCGTAGGTACGCCTGTCGGGTTCGTCGAACTCGGTTCGTCGTAGGTAGGCCTGTCGGGTTCGTCGAACTCGGTTCGTCGTAGGTACGCCTGTCGCGTTCGTCGAACTCGGTTCGTCGTAGGTACGCCAGTCGCGTTCGTCGAACTCGGTCGTCGTAGGTACGCCTGTCGCGTTCGTCGAACTCGGTTCGCCGTAGGTACGCCTGTCAAGTGCAAGTGCGTCGTTTCGTCGTAGGTACGCCTGTCAAGTGCAAGTGCGTCGATTCGCCTGTCAAGTGCAAGTGCGTCGTTTCGTCGTAGGTACGCCTGTCAAACGCGAGCGCGTCGTTTCGCGTAGGTACGCCTGTCAAGTGCAAGTGCGTCGTTTCGTCGTAGGTACGCCTGTCAAGTGCAAGTGCGTCGTTTCGTCGTAGGTAGCCTGTCAAGTGCAAGTGCGTCGTTTCGTCGTAGGTACGCCTGTCAAGTGCGTGCGTCGTTTCATCGTAGGTACGCCTGTCAAGTGCAAGTGCGTCGTTTCGTCGTAGGTACGCCTGTCAGTGCGTCGTCTCGTCGTAGGTACGCCTGTCAAGTGCAAGTGCGTCGTTTCGTCGTAGGTACGCCTGTCAAGTGCAAGTGCGTCGTTTCGTCGTGGGTACGCCTGTCAAGTGCAAGTGCGTCGTTTCGTCATGGGTACGCCTGTCAAGTGCAAGTGCGTCGTTTCGTCGGGTACGCCTGTCAAGTGCAAGTGCGTCGTTTCGTCGTGGGTACGCCTGTCAAGTGCAAGGCGTCGTTTCGTCGTGGTACGCCTGTCGGTTCGTCGAACTCGGTCGTCGTGGTACGCCAGTCGGGTTCGTCAAACTCGGTTCGTCGTGGGTAGCCTGTCGGGTCGGGTCGTCGAACTCGGTTCGTTGTGGGTACGCCTGTCGGGTCGAACTCGGTTCGTCGTGGTACGCCTGTCGGGTTCGTCGAACTCGGTTCGTCGTGGGTACGCCTGTCGGGTTCGTCGAACTCGGTTCGTCGAACTCGGTTCGTCGTATGTACGCCTGTGGTTCGTCGAACTCGGTTCGTCGTAGTACGCCTGTCGCGTTCGTCGAACTCGGTTCGTCGTATGTACGCCTGCGGGTTCGGCGAACTTGGTTCGTCGTAGGTACGCCTGTCGGGTTCGTCGAACTCGGTTCGTCGTAGGTACGCCTGTCGGGTTCGTCGAACTCGGTTCGTCGTAGGTACGCCTGTCGCGTTCGCGAACTCGGTTCGTGTAGGTACGCCAGTCGCGTTCGTCGAACTCGGTTCGTCGTAGGTACGCTGTCGCGTTCGTCGAACTCGGTCGCCGTAGGTACGCCTGTCAAGTGCAAGTGCGTCGTTCGTCGTAGGTACGCCTGTCAAGTGCAAGTGCGTCGTTTCGCCTGTCAAGTGCAGTCGGTCGTTTCGT
>WOFM01001113.1:0-11230 GCA_011428145.1 Ericerus pela
ACCTGGGTTGCAGCTCGCATGATAGAAGTGAAACTTTGCCCTTCAATAAACAAATCCGACGAAAAGATTTTCCTTAGCAACCCTTTTTGGGTAAGGAGGGAAAAAATAAGTTATAATAGATCATTTAGATTCTCAATAACAACAATAGCAACAACAAAATCAAAACAGATGCGAAAACACCAGGGGCCCAGTAAGGGAAGTGTAGGGGGTGTGACACCTCCCATCGCCAATTTTGTTGCAAATTTGTTGTAAAATTTGACTGATGTAAATATTGACTGTGTTGTAAAAATTATTAAATTAAAAGTAAAATTATATAAAACTTCGTTTGAGAAAAATAATTACGTGTGAGAATACAGAATACTGATGTTCATTGAACCTTCGCTCTAAAAACATATTATTTATGATGACAAAATCCAACAAATCAAAATCCACCTCATATTTTTACATTATCTAGATGTAAGAAATTTTTTAATCTCTGCTCACTAAATTCTCTCATCATTGCTGCTTTAATGAAGAAGAAATGTAGGTAGCTTCAAAACTTCCATATCTACAGTTCAGTATGCATTTCCTCCTCCTCTACTTCTTCATCGTCATCATCCACACATGTATCCTTGAAATAACAATTTTACTTGAAGTACCAGTAAATATATTATGATGATATTAATAATTCACCTTCTTCTATCCCAAATAATATTACCTCTTGTTTTCTCTTCTTCCTTCTTCTAATGTTTCCTTGGTAAATAGGTAAAGATTGTTTTAATTCCTTCTATCAATATTAATACAATCTAATAATTTCCATCTAGCCACCAAAAAGAAGAACTTAATAAGTAACATTTATTAACTGATCTCTCCGTGGCGATTAATACACTATTGTTCTTCATTTTTTCTTTGGACCAATTCTTTAACCACTTACAGGCTAAGAGGGGTAAATTTTGAATTTATTTATGTTTTTATGTAATACATCAATGAGTAGGTATGTTTTTTGGAGTGCTGATTTCAAATTTGATGTTTGTTCTTCTGTTTGACCCATTGTTTGACCCCCAGGGGCCAATTTTGAGTTTATAAACTTTATTATGTGATACATCATTATGTATTTTTTGGAGATTACTGATTTCAAAGTTTACATTCATTTTTTCATTCAACTAATTCTTCAACCCAAAGGGGCTGTAAAATTGGGAAAAATTTTTAATTCGCATTTGATTTTATTATAGGTATTATAGGAGTAGTTTTTTAGGGTGTTCATTTCAAATTTGATGTTGTGGCTTCAAAATTGGCTAAAATTTGATGTCTCATATTTTATTATGTGATACATAAACCAGTATTTTTTTTAGGGTAGTACTTCAAAATTTGACTCTTCTTGTTTACATTTGAAAATGAAAGATAATAGGTAACTGAAGCAAAAATTTTCTTCATCATTCAAATAGCCTGTTAGCAGGACAGGTTTTGTAGATTGTTTACATAATTATATGTGGCAATGTCTTTTAAATCTTTTTAAAACTACTAATATAAACTGTTCCTTATTCTCAAATATCAGTTTTCAGGATATAAAAAAATTCAGGGGAAGGGGGAATGTGAAAAGAAAAGAAAAAAGAGAGCATCAGTAGGCTGAATTATGTTCAATGTGATAACATTTTCATTTGTTTCTATTATCAAATTTTGATAACTAAAAAAATTAATTGATATATCTTGCTATAAACTATTAAAATTGTTTTCTTAGCATGGAATTTCCTTTTCTGTCCGATTAATTTTGGTAATACTATCGATATGTCGAGATTAAATACAAAACACAGGGAAAATATTTCAATATGTTATCGATAATTTTGGAAAAAACATTGCAAAGAAGGAAGGAAAAATGACAATCGAATGTAAAATGCAACCTGGGTACCAAAAATAAAAATGTTATCACATAAAAAATGGTTAATGATAAAAATTTATCACAGACTAAATTATATTTACAAACCAATTAATTATAGAATTATCCATAATTGCAACTTTCTTGACTGTACAACTGAGTAATCACCCGTAGGTCTTCTAAAAAAGATTGCCTTGAAATATGATATAAATGACATGATAGAGATATTATATTAATGGATTAAAATCAAATTATACTATAATAAGTATAAAAATATTAATTATTATTATTATTATAACTGAAATAATATTTTTTTCATCATTTTTTTTTTAATCGTCATTACTAATCCTTCATGACATAATGAATAATCCCTAACTACCTTTTGTCTTTAATCTAATCTAGCCTAAGTTCAACTACCATCCTAGTGTCTTCATAGGTAGATGTAGATTCAAAGTGTCTACATCCACAGATGTTATGATTCATAGAATTGCCTACGCGAGGACTTTAACTTACAACTCAAAAATTGGATTTGCTGTTATCTGCCTACATGAGGACTACTTGTAAAGCAAACCTACTACCAGGTATCGCTTAAACAAGACGGTTTGAAAAGTAGAATTTGTTATGGAACAACTCCTTTCTGCTCCCCAAGTACCTATGTTGGCAACACTGTAACGTCTAACTCGTTTACTGGCTCAACCATCTTGTGAGGGAATTTTTATGCTGTGGCATCTGGTCACACTGACCAATGCTTGTAACCACTTACATTTCTGTAATTTATCTATTCGCCATTTGTAAAATAAATCTGAACAGTGAAAATACATTTTATTGCTTTCATAAATTCCGAGATCCAGATTCTTGACCTAATATGGTAGCTAGAGCAAGAGGATCAAATTTTTAAAGTATTTTATCGACAGGAATTGATTTTTATGTAATTTGTGTTTCATGTGTTCTTGTTTGGTCAAATTGTTATTTGAATCTTGGTGTTTGATGTGCGCAGGGACGCCATCTTACTTTTTATTGAACTTGTGAATCTTTTCATTGTTTTAACATTTTAATAATTTAAAATCAAAGTGAAAACATAGTCATCATTTATTTCTGAGTCAATTTCTTCATTAGATAAATTCGTTGTTGTGTGCCAACAGTATCTGATTGTCATTTAAGACAAAATTTTTGTCATTTGCTGAGAATTCAATGTTATCAAAAGTTGAATCTGGGAACTGGAAACCATCACTTTCAAGTAATTTAAAAGTTTGGTTGTCTAAAACAAAGTCATATTTTGTTTTTTAGTTTGGTAAACCAGCAGTAAAGGTTAAAAATCAGTGGCAGTTCATCTTGTTCTGCTAATAATTTGTCAACTCAAGTTTCATTTACCTCCTCCAAAGTTGGAGTTTCCTGAGGCAAATGACGTGGTTTTTATTCAAAATCAAGTTTGTAACATTTTTTCAACTTCAACAAAGTTTGTTTGTCACAGTTCAATGGTGAAATTCAGCGTTTGCAGAGTCAAATTTGTTTGAGTTCATCAGTAATTTCGTCATCAAATCTCAAAAATCAAAGTCCAGAATAACATATAAAGTATCACATCGTTTGCAGAGTCAAATGGGATCACAGTAAATTACCAAATAACTAAAGGTATCGTTAATATTTAATTAATTAAGTGTCATTTATTGGCCTTCTCATTTTTATGGAATTTCTTTGTGCCTACAAGTTTAACATTTATTTCCACTTTAATGGTGAATCAAATTCTACGCCGTTAAATTTGAGCTTTTTTTTGAATGTTTTTTTGGCTAAAAAATTGTTACTATCGGTTATTGATTGAGAAAATTAGGACACTGTAACAAATATAGACAAACATTTTCTAAATGTCCGCCTATATTTTTACACAAACAAAATTATTCGTTTTATTTTCTAATTTCCCACACTTCTATTACTCTTCTTCTTCTTAGTACAAACCTAACAGGAAATAGTATCGTCTGAATTCGATGAAAATAGTCTTCCATACAAAAAAACAATTGTGGTTGACCTCAGTTAATGTCACACACGTGTACCTTAATTGAAATATCTGCCTAATACTGGAAAACATCAATTCTCCTTCTTTTTGGTAACAACCAATCATAATAAACTAGTCCCACTTTTTCTTACCATTTCTTCTTTTTACTATGTAAAAATTAAATTATAAAAACTCTAACTCTGAAGAACAAAATGTTCAATTCTATTTTTTTGTGTTCAATTCATTATTTTAATTTGTTCAATTCTATTATTTTCATTCAGTTCTTTTCATTATTTTAACTTGTTCATTTTAACTATTACTGTGTTGTAAATGAAAAATATTATATTTTATAAAAAGATTTACGTTGAAAATTAATTGAAGTCTAAATCTCTCAACAAAGTTAAGGTCCACCATAGTGTGTGGATACCTAGGACATTCAAGTTTAAATTATAACGTCTATTTTATTTAATTATAAATATTTATTTCCTCAAATAAATATTTTGTAAAGTGTCAATGTCAAAAATAGGAAACAAATTCGAACCAACACCCTATTTTTTGGCATTACATTATTGGCGCCCAACGTTGATTCCATTAAATTGGATCGAATCCTACTCTAGTAAATTTTTTTTTTCCAGTTCTAAATTTTTTTTTTGAAAAATCTGAATAATTTTTTTTTTAATTTTTTTATTTTACTGACGAAGTGTTTACGTCAGAAATAAATAAAATTAATTGTGTTCATAATTATTTTGACACAATAAAACGATATTCTCTAAAAATCAAACCCAACAACGAAGTCTCCAGGATCCAATCCAACGGTGCTGCTGCAAATACGTGGTAAATTAATCTGATCCGAAGTACTTTGATCTGTAAACTCTAAAGTGAAAGTACCTTGAGAAAAGCGTAAGGTGTGCTCTTGGGAAAAAGCTAGTACAGAATTACTGCGAGTGGAAAAAGATCAGAGAGACTACCCGTACAAAATTTATTACAAAAAAATAATATACAACAAATATACAAAAATTTTGGCTTCAACCTCCAGTCCGGAAGAAGACAACGTCGAACCAATCAATCATCACTGGAACCTGTACCAGATAAAAGAAAGTAAATTTAATTAATATTTATTTTCCCAAAATTTTATTTTTTGTTAAATTTTTAAAACTGTGAATTTCCAAAATTTTTATGCAAAATGAAGATTGGGACAGCTTAACTGAGCTCAACTACCCTAGTTTACCTAAAAATCACTGGCTTTGTACTGCCACAAATCGTGAATTAATTAATGTTTGTGAAAATTTAAACTTAGAATTAGATTTAAATTTAATATCTAGACCAAAAGCCCAAGAGAATATCTACCTAACTACAAAATTAAGTAAAGAATTAAAAAATCTCTTAACTCCAGATTATATTAAAATATTATTAAAAACTCCCCCAAAATCTCAACGAAAAACTTGTGAAAAAATACAAGAACCTGATAAACCCCCTGTAAGAAGAAATTTTGAACCTTCTTCTTCTAATAGTTCAACACCTATAAAGGAAAACTTTGAAAAATTACACTCCACTGTAATGAAATTCAGGGAAAATACACAACATAAGGTAGACGAGTTAAATACTCTTCTCCAAACAAATTTAAAAACAATTCAAACTATATCACAATCTAACTTTGGTTTCCAGACCACTGTAATTAAACCAACCTTCCCTCAAAACTATTCTCTCACTACTATTAGTGAAGAAGATAAAATTCCCTTACCTACATTCGAGAGTCTCCTCCCTCGTAGTGTAAACCCAATTCAAACTACTGTAATACCCGCAGTAGAAAATAATAATAATTTCGAAATCCCCCCTGTAAATTTTGATACTAACTCCGAAAATTTATAAATGGCTGTTGCAGTAAATGTTTGCCCTACTACGCCCATGCTGCAGGAGAAGATATTATTTATTTTCTGAAAAGCTTTGAAAGTGAGGCAGAAGGATTTAATTGGGACGACACAATGAAATTCAAAAAAATTAAAATTGCATTCTCCGGCACAGCTAAAACAACGTTTGAAGATAAAATCCTTGACCATGAGGATTGTACCACATGGGCTAATATCAAACCTAAAATTATTGAAATTTTTACCCGAACTAAACCTCAACTACGAGAACTTTTGTATGAAAGAAAATACAAAGGTGAAGCAGATTTCCCCGAATATATGATTTTTGTCTCCAAAATTTTAAAAAGAATTGAACCTGATATTACGGAAGAAAAAATTAATGAAAAAATTATTTCCAACCTTCCAGAAAAAGAAAAAGACTTCTTGATAAGAGAAAAACCCCTAACTCTAGCCCAACTAGATAAGGCTTTCTCAAACTACTTAGATTATAAGGATAAATTTTATGGACATTCTGACCCCTTCTTGCGTGCCAAGATGGCGGAAATGGAAAAATTAATAAAGGAATTACAAGCTGGAAAAACTAGTTCAGAAAAAAAATCAGTGAACAATGTTTCTACAGATCCTGATTTAAAATCGGAACTCGAAAAAATTTCTGCTGCTATAACAAATATGAATAAAAACCAAAATAAAGGTAATAATAATAATCCTAATAAAAATAAAAATTCCCAAAATTCGAACCAAAATAATAATCAGAACCGAAATAATAATTATAATAATGAACAGAATTCTAACCAAAATCAGAATTCTAATCAATATCAGAATTATAATAATAACCAAAACTATAATTCAAACAGGAATTATAATAATAATCAAAACAGAAATTATAACCAAAATAATAATTGGAATAATAATCAAAACAATTTCCAATACAATCGAAACCCAAACTATAGAGGAAAAAATTATAATCCCAACTTTCGATGGAATAATTATAATAACCAATATCGAAATAATTATAATGGATATAATAATAATTTTAGGAACCAAAATTTTAATCCTAATTATCAAAATAATAACTACCCAAATAGTAATTATTATCCAAATAACCCCCAACCTCAATTTCCCCAACAAAATTTTGTAACTGCTAATACACAAACTGCAGCCTGTCCCCAATACCCAAATACAAACTCCCACTCCCTCGGTATGTCAAAACAGTTGCTCAAAAAACTAAGTTTCCCCCTTGCAGCTGATTTATCAACTGTAAGGGATGCCACAAACAAAAGGTCAAAAACAGCTAACTGTGTAGTTGAAGGAGAATTTCCGAATAAGGCTAAGTGCACAGCCAAATGCAAATTCCACCTTCCATTTTCCATAAACGGAAAACAAATTCTTAGCTTAGTAGACCCTGGTTCGGAACAAACTATTGTTGATGAAAATGTTTTAAAAAAAGTCAATTTTAAAGAAATAATCTACCCAACCACTGTCAGATTCCGAGAAGCAGGCAATCAACCTTTAGAGGTCAAGGGAATAACCAATGTGACATTCTCCATCGATCATTGTGTTTATCCACATCCTGTATACGTAGTCCGAAACTTGGTGGAACCAGTCATATTGGGTTATGATTTCTTATCAACCCACAAAGCAAAAATTGACTTCAATAAAAATAAATTCACTTTGCCTTGCGGCATCGAAGAGCGAAGTTTTGATATGCCCCAATGCCATAATGATTTAATTACTAAGAAAGGAATATATGGTCTTAAGAAACCAATAAAATTATTTTCTCCCCAAACATTTTATATTAAGCCCAAAAGCGACATGGTAATCGCAACTCTTCCCAAAAATATGTCATTTGTTGAAAATGAATCAACTGAATACCTAACTGATTTTTATTTAAGTATTCAAGATGATACCGTGATGGCCTTTAACTACGGTGATAGGACACGCGAAATAACTCAAGGTGAATATCTTGGAAAATTTATCGTTGATGACGACGAAGATTTTGATATTTGCAAAATCGAAACTGTCAAAGAGGATTCTATCCTAAAAGATAATCATGGAAATACTATTCCAATAAACCCAAATTTAACAAGGGAACAAAAACAAATGGCATTTAAAGCCATAAATAAATATATTGAAATTTTTACGGGAAAAACTGACCAAGTAACAATTGCGGATGTACCGCCCCAACATGTTGAATTAGATGATTATTCACCATTAAGGTGCAAAAATTTTAAATATTCACATGTTGAACACGAAGCTCTGCATAAACTAATCGACGATTTAGTGAAAGCAGGAGTTCTTCGAAAACAAAAATCAAAATTTGAATCCCCTATATTTGTTAAGAAAAAACCCGACGGAGTATACCAAGTTTTGTAGACTATCATAGGTTAAACGAATGAATTGTTATGGATAACAACCGTGTCCCCTCGATAGATGTAATTTGGCCTCGGCTCCGAAATAAAAAATTTTTTTCCACTATTGATTTAAATAGAGGATACCTACAAATACCTTTAGATGAAGAATCTAAAGCATATACTGGAATTAATGTAGACGGAATCGGATACGTCTACAACTCTACCCCAATAGGCTTAAGTATTTCCCCTTCGATCTTCCAAACTATAATGGATGATATATTCCACGATATTCTTTGGAAAAAAATGATTTGTTATTTAGACGATATTTGTATATTTGGTGAAACTTTCGAGGAATGCCTTGAAAATACTTCTGAAGCCCTTAAGAGACTAAAAAACAGAAACTTAAAAATTAAAACACCAAAATGTCAATTTTTTATGAATAAAATTGAAATTCTAGGGCCTACTGTTCGATTTAACGAACTGTCCCCCCTAAATAAAAACATAGAACCCATAAAAAATTTAAATGCCCCAAATACATTAAAACAATTAAGAGCATTTCTTGGCTCAATAAATTACCATAGAAAATTAATCCCCAATTTAGCAAAAATTAGTGCTCCCCTTACGGACTTGCTAAGAGGAACAGACAGCAAATCGAATACCCGAATTAAATTAACTTCGGAACATCTCGAAATTTTCGAAAAATTAAAAGAATGAAGTCGATGCTTCAAAAATTGCTGTTGGTGCAGTATTGCTCCAAATTAATCCCGAAACAAAACATAAACACCCAGTTGGCTATTTCTCAGAAAGAGTCCAACCAGCCCATTCTAAATTGTGCTCATTCGATCTCGAAATGATGGCAATTACTAATCCACTGGCACATTTTCGTGGATATAAGGTAAGCCTCCGCTTTACAGTATACACGGACCACAAACCTTTGATCTACCATCAAAGATTTAATACCCCAAGCCCCAGGCTAATTCGATTAATCTCCAAATTAAATGAATATAGTTTTAAAATTAAACATATTGCTGGAAAAAATAATTGCATGGCAGACATGTTATCTCGTCCTCACGACGAACCAGATGAAATAATATTTGAACAAGGAGAATTTTTAGTAGAAAAAAAAAAATTCTCTGGCTGAACCAGAAAAAAATATTAATGTAGTTAAAAACTTTGTATGATACAAAGAATTGAAAATACTTACCCAAATAATAATCCCACTAACACGCCCCAAAACTCCCAAATGGTACCCTATTATTCTGCGTTTTCTCCAAATCAGAATACATGGTTTTATACGAACCAATCCTCCTACCCTCCTTTACCGAATTCATCCTTCCCAGTTTATCAAGTGATAGAACCGGCTTTGGCCAACTATATCACACATTCCCCAAATTGCCCAAATCTTCCAAACAATATTACAACAAATGTAATAACCCGTGCCGCTTCAAAAGAAGACACAAAAAATAACCACGACAAAAATGTCGAAATTTCTAAAAAAACTCCCAATTCAAAAAAATTATTAAACCCAGTCTCAAATATTACTGAGGAAGATCAAACTGATCAACCCGAAAATTCCTCTACAACTTCCCAAAAACCCAAAGAGACACCAATTGAATTACCCCAAAATTTAAAATCCATGCAGGAAAATGATCCTCATTGGAAAAATGTTATTTCTTTACTAAATTTTAATGAAAGTAAAAAAAATAAAAATTTATTAAAAAAATTAAATCGTTCTATTCAACTGTATTTTACAGATGACTTCATCCTGCGACAAAGCCGTGACTGTTATTCCCGAAAAATTAGTGCCACAAATTTAAAAAAAATTACACGATGATCCCTACACGGAGGACATTTCGGAATTAAAAAAACAAAAAACAAAGTAAAATCTCAATTCTCCTTTAAAAATTTGACACAAAAAGTGACTGAATACGTAATGTCATGTCATGAATGTCAAATGGCTCAAAATTCCACCCAACAAATTGGCCATTTGAAACATATACCAATTGAAAATCCAAAACCCTTCTCACACATTGAGATTGATTTTAGAGGAAAACTTAACACAGACTACGAACACGGTTATGTACCAAATTTTTGTACTATTCGTACAACACCAAACCCAAACACAGAATGCGTAATTAAATTATTAAAATTTATAAATCATACTTATGGTCCCCCATCGAAAATCTCTTGTGACAACGGAGCTCATTTTGCCAATGAAGCCGTCCGAAAATTTTGTAAAGAAAATAATATTACTTTAGTGTACTCATCGAAATATTCTCCCCAAACTCAAGGACTTGTAAAAATTAACGGTGTAATTAAGAAATCACTCTCGAAATATCAACCATCTGACAAACCTGAATGGCTTGATACTTTGAAAAAAATTGTATTTGCCTATAATACAAGTCCCATTGAACATCTCAATAATAAAACTCCATTTTATTTATTACATGGATATAACCCAAAAATTAATTTACCCGAAATCCCAAATAATATTAACTCAACAAAACCTCGTTAGGAAGAAATTAAAACTCTCCTCGAAACACGAGAAAAAATTCCCGATCTTGCAAAAAAAGCATCGGATAAAAACGCGAAACATTATAATGCACATCATAGAATAATGGAATTTAAACCCAATGACCTACTTTACTACGTCAATCTAAAAACGTAGCAAAAAATAAAATGAAGTTCACCGGACCACACAAGGTTATTAAAAAAGTGAGTGAACTAAACTATACAATCCGTATTAAAAATGCTGATGATACAGCATACGACGAAACAGTTCACGTACGACGACTTATCCCATATACGTCAAGAATTGACGATAATAAAAAAACCGAAAACCTTCCCCCAACCCAAATTGTAGCTAAACCGAGGGGCCTCCCTTGTAAAATACACGAAAACAAGGGATGTGTACAGTCTAGTACTTGTCCCTAAACTTAGGTTAAGATTACCCTTTTTTTTTCTCTCTCCCCTTACAAAAAAATAAATAAAAAAATAACAACAATAAAAGGTATAACAATTAAAAGAAACAAATTTTAAAAATAGTAAATTTTTTATCCTACTGCATAAAATCGGCCCAGGTATCGGCATAGCCCTCCAGGAATGTGCCCAGATTCTCGCTGCCAGTGGAGCTGATCGTAGTTGGCGGCATCGAACATCGGAGTCGTTCAATTTG
>WOFM01001114.1:0-14245 GCA_011428145.1 Ericerus pela
TGGTGAGGGCAGCCAGGTCGCATCATTCCCTATCATGATAAGAGATGGCTGGCCGGTTCGTGTACAGATTGTGACATTGTTTGGTGATGTCACGATTCGGTACTCGTACATTACCTGCATGTACTTGCAGGTAATTACGATCAAACGTATTTCGTGTTTGGTTTAACATCGTACAGACGAATAAGTTGGCCTACCCTTTGGGGCGGCAACTGTCGTCAAGGGGTCCGAGCCCCTTTACCTCTGTAATGATAATTTTATATCATTTTCTATTCTACCACATATTTCGTATCTTATTACCAATTATTCTTCTATCTCCATTTCGTATATAATTTCATTCATACATCCTGTCTAAAATGACGTCAGTAAGACTTGTCAAGACTTGCATCATGACATCACCTTTTCCAGTTAATATAATATTCTCTTAATAAACATAATAATGTCACCTATTCCCTGAACACAAAAGACAACTCAGCAATATTCTTAATTCCTCTTAAATTTGTAGCTACACCCATTTCATGTCATAAACATGTTATTTTATTGGCTCACTCTAAATTACGTAGATTATAGCAACCAATCACAGTGTATATCCCCCACGACACCAATGTATATTTCATTCGAATCGATACCCTTAGATCTAAGCCTAATTAATAATTAACTTACCTTTAATATACCAACATCTTTTTTTGTACACTATAATATTTTCATGTACATATTTCTGAAATATACACTATAAATAAAATATTATATGTGTCGTATACATTTTGTAACAATTATACCGTTACAAAATATTGGCGCCCGAACCATGGACAAACGAATCGTAAAACGCGAATAAAAATTTTTTTTATAAAAATCAGTGCAACATAAAAATAAAAATTTTATTATCCAGAAAAAACAGTGGTGTCAATAGATAATAAAAATTAAGAAATATTTTTTTTTCTCTCTAAGCACAAAACGAAGTGAAAACTTATCAAATAAAAATTGATATCGGGAAAAAACGAAGCAGTCTCAACTGGAGGCAAATCCATCGGAGATCGCACAGCCGAATCCATCGTCGCAAATTTCGAGGCCTACAAGTACGAGTTCGAATATTTGGCAACGGTTGCTCAGCATTCCCGAAGTCAAAATATGTCAAAGTGCTGCAACAATCACGCAAAACTGTAAGTGTTTCAAAATCTAATACTTCCATGCAAGACGAAAATTGGGGAAATAAAACAACTCCAAACGCTAGAGCCTTCAAACCAAACCATTGGATCACAGAACTACCAAACAGTAGTTTACTCAATCTTTGGAAAACTATCAACTCTGAACCCTTTCCTAAACATAAAAATAGACCAGAAATCCAACTAGCAATTAGTTTATACATCCACACTCATAAAGATCCTTTAATTAATAAACTCCTTGAAAAAGATAACGTTAACGATTTAATCTTTCCATCCCAAAATCCAGGAAGACTCGCAAAAATTAAAGCTATACAAGCCATTGCAGGTACATCTTTCAACACTACGCTAAGCACTATAGACGAAGATACTACATTTAATTTAGAATTATCTAGTGCAAGTTCAGATAATACTTATTCTGACGTATCACTTACACCACAAGAAGATTTAATTAACCTTCACACTCCATCCAAATCACCCGAAGAAGCAATTTTAAAATCCAATCTACTAACAAGAAAATTAAAAACAATATTAACAAAGATGGCAAATGAAACACCAATAACCAACATAAGACCATCAACATTTTCAAATGTCCCAAGTGAAAATATAAAAACATTTTTAAAACAATTTGAGAACGAATGTGAAGCATTTGGTTGGAATGAAGACGCAAAAATGAAGAAAATTAAAATTGCATTCACAGGAAATGCACAAACAATTTTTAATGAACTAATTTCAAACGATGAAAATTTAAAAGAATGGAAAGATCTTAAACCAAGACTACAAGAAATTTTTAAAAAAACAACGCCCCAATTAAGAGAAAATTTATATAAAAGAAAATATAAAGGAGATGACGATTTCATTGATTTTGTAATTTTTGTATCAAACACGCTAAAAGAGATAGAACCTGAAATAACAGAAGAAAGAATTATAGATCATATATATCGTTCAATCGGTGAAAAAGAAAGAGAACACATGGTTAAATCAAAACCAAAAACATTAGCTGCACTACACACTGCCTTTGATGACTATCTTTATTGCAAAGACAAGATACGTCCTCTAATAGATCCTATTTTCGCGTTAGAACTCGAAAAAGTTAAAAAACAACTCGAAACATATAGAATAGCTATGGAAGAAGCCAATGAAGAATTAAAAAACTTGAAAACATCATCAAAAAAACAAATAAATAGTGTTCAAAAAGATAACACCACCGAAAATCCGAAAAATGATGAAAAAACTGATTTAATTGATAATACCAGCATCACCAACAATGATACAATAATTTTGGAAATAAGAAAATTAGCTGCAGCAGTAACAAGCTCTAAAAATAATGAAAGTAATACATCACAAAACAAACAATTCAACAACTCTAATTATCAAGGGAATAACTTCAGAGGAAATTTCAGAGGACGAGGTAGAGGACGTGGATATTATAATAACTATAATGGAAACAATTATAACAATGTTAATAATAGTAATAATTCAAATAATTTTCCCACCCTACCTCAAAATCAAAATAACTTCCAAAACCAATATAGTTATCAAAACCAAAACTATAGAGGAAATAATTTCCGCGGACAAAACAATAGATATTTTCGTGGAAATTTTCGTAACAACTACAATAATTTTCAACAATATCCTAACAATTTCAATCAAATTCCATTTATGTATGTTCCTATGTCATATCCAAACCAAAATCAGTCATATCCAAATCAAAACCAAACCCTAAATCAAAATGCTGTACAAAACAATATCCCTAACAATATTCCTGCTATCACCTACCCACAACAAAATGGAACACTGCCAAAAAACGTATAAACAATCCTGCAGTAAAACATGCCACTGCAGGAGAAAACGAAGAAGTAGGAGAACCACCACCTATTAAAGACATGAACAATAATAAAAGAATAAATAAACCGAATATTATTGTTATTGCACCAACTGGAAAAAACGAAATCAACTGTCGTTTGTACCTTCCGTGCAATGTATTAGGAATAGATACATTCGGATTGATTGATTGTGGAGCTGAATCAACACTTGTACATTGGAATCTAGCAAAAAATCTACCATTAGAACCTACAAATGACAAACTATATGCTGCAAATGAAATAGAACTACAAATACTAGGAATTTCTACAATCCCTATCATTTTCAAGAAACGTTCTTTCCCAAATAAAGCATATGTTGTCAAGGATCTAATTGAGAATATTATAATAGGTTACGATTTTCTTGAAAAATATAAAACCATTATAGATTTTTCGTCTGGAAAATTCTCAATACCATGTGAAGAAGACACTATTTCAATATCAATTCCAAGATGTTCAACAAACACCAAAGAAGAAAAAGAACAAGTAACATATGTACGAACAAGCGATACGTATATAATTAACCCAAATGAAAAAATCGCTTTACAAACTTTACCCCCTTTCGTGAAATTGCTGAAAAACGAAAATTTTGAAAATAAAACTAATTTAAATAATAGGTACATTATGTTATTACGAGAAAACACCATCCAATCAAAAAAAGATTTGTGTCACACAAAACAAACTTTGTGATCCCGAAGGTGTTGAAATCAAAATATCAAACAAATTATCGCCTGAACAAAGATCAACAACAATTGATAAAATTAAAGACTATTTTGATATCTTTACACACTCTACAAAAAACCTTTCATTAGCTAAAGTACCACCAGTCCATATTCATCTTAAAGACAATACCCCTGTGGTAAGAAGAAATTATAAAATGGCTTACAAAGAAAGAATGGAATGGTTGAAAAAGATAAATGAACTGGAAATAGCTGGAGTTCTCAAAAGACAACCATCAACATACAAATCGCCTATGTTTCTGAAAAAGAAACAAGATGGATCTTTCAGACCTTTAGTTGACTACAGAGCGGTAAATAACAAAATAAAAAAAGATAGAACAAGAGTCCCAAGAATAGACTCTATATGGCCCCATCTACGAACAAAAAAATTTTTTTCTATCATAGATCTCAACTCGGGATATTTTCAATTACCACTCGATGAAGAATCAAAACCTATCACTGGAATTAACATTGAAGGAGTTGGTTATGTTTTTAACAGCATACCACAAGGATTAAGTCTTAGCCCATCAGTATTTCAAAAGGCTATGGTCGATATTTTTCATATCTTATGAAAAAAATTATTTATATATTGATGATATCTGTGTCTTTGGAGAAACTTTCGACGAATGTTTAAACAATACTGTAGAAATCCTATCAAGACTAAAAAAATTCAACTTTCGTGTAAAAACAAAGAAAAGCCTTTTTATGCAAGATTCCATAGAATTACTAGGACATAAAATTGGTCATGGAAAATTAGAACCGTTATCTAAAAACATCGAAGCTATCAAAAATATGAAACCACCAAGAACACTAAAAGAAGTCAGAAGATTTATTGGAATGGCTGGATACAATCGTAAAATGATATCTGGCTTTACGAAAAAAATGTTACCCCTTCTAAAAATCCTTGAAGGAAAAGACAGTAAATCGAACGAAAAAATTGTATGGTTACCTGAACACCAACAATGCTTCGAAAACATGAAAAATATACTTTTATCAGAACCTGTCCTACAAATTAATAACCCCGAAGCTTCAACTTTTCTAGAAGTTGATGCATCCAAAGATGCTATAGGAGCAGTATGTCGGAAAATTGATCCTGACACAAACAAAAAATATACTATAGGATATTTCTCCGAAAAATTAAACAAAAACCAACAACACTTGTGTTCCTTTGACCTAGAAATGCTTGCAATAACAAAATCATGTCAGCATTTCAGAGATTTCCTACTTGGAACAGATTTTATAATTTATACAGATCATCAGCCACTGACGTATCAACATCGTTTCAAAACTCCATCTCCCAGACTAGCAAGACTTGTCTCTAAACTCAGTGAATTTACATTTGACATTAAACATATTTCAGGAAAAGAAAATGTCATGGCAGACTTCCTATCTCGACCTTTCAAGGACAATGAAGATTCAATAAGATTTGAAAATGGACAATTTATGACAACAGACAAAAAAATTAATGCTATAACAAGATCAGCAACAAAACCAGCCGAACAAAATAAAGAAAAAATTCAAGATAATATCACATCAATAAAAAGAGAAAAAATTAATCTACTTTCAAATCATAATTTTGATCCAATAACAAAAAAAGACGAAAATGGAATTAAAGAAAACAAAATCCCTAAATTTCATATCACTGGAGAACCAATAAAAACATTACTCTATGGAAAAGATATCCCTCTTGAAACATTAGCAGATTACCAACAAATAGACGATTATTGGGGACAAGTATACAAATTCCTAAACCAAGATTTTATTGATGATCGTGCGTTAGTAAAACAAATAGAACGTCATGCACATAAATATTTTATAGGTGATGACGATATCATGTACAAAAAGAAAAGTTTTAACTATAACCCATTTTCACCTGTACCAATCATTCCAGATGCATTAATCCCATCTGTTTTAAAAGAAATGCATGATAATCCTTCTGGAGGAGGACATTTTGGTCGTAAAAAAACACTTGAGAAAATTAAATCAAAATACTTTATACTAGGACTTGTAAAAAAAGTTAACGAATATATCAAATCATGCCATGAATGCCAACTACAACAAAAAAATCCGAAAGAAATTGGAATGATGAAAGCTATTCCTGTTAAGGAATTTAATCCATTTCATCATATCGAAATTGATTTCATTGGCAAATTTGACAATAATTACGAACGTAATTATGTTTTAGTCGGCGTTGATAAATGCACAAATTTTTGTATAATAGAACCTGTACGACATCCCAATGCTATAAGCGTCGTGAAATTTATTAAAAAAATTATGACTACATACGGTAAACCTCAGATTATTACGTGTGACAACGGCACACATTTCCGCAACAACCTTGTCCATAATTTTTGCAAAGATCAGAATATAGACATAATACATTCATCAGCCTACAGTCCGAAAACTCAAGGACTAGTTGAACGAACGAATGGAATTATTAAAAAATGTCTATCTAAATATAAACCAAAGATGGAAGAAGAATGGATTGACACACTTTTTAGTGTTGTGTTTGCATATAATACATCACCCATTCATTATCTCAACAACACTTCGCCGTTTTTCTTTCTCCACGGCTATCAACCTCGAACGCTATTTGATGACAAATACAAAATACAAATACCAACATCACTCGATCAACGGAATACAACTCTTGAAGAATTGCAAAAAATAAAAGATCAAGTACCCGAATTAAAACAACAAGCTGCAGAAAAAAACTCTCAGTATTATAACAAGAACAAATTGATGAAAGAATTTAAAATAAACGATCTTGTTTTGATTCGTCAAAGTAAGAATGTTGCGAAAAGCAAATTTAAATTTCATGGACCCTATCGTATTGTAAATAAAAATTCAGATTTAAATTATACAGTTAGAATTGTGCATGAAAATGACAAAAGCAATGTAGATGAAAATATTCATGTAAGACGTCTTATCCCCTATACGGAACGTCCTACAAACAATAATGAATATTTCATACCACCTGAGGTTAAAGATGAACCAAAAGACAATCATCCCAAAACCAAAGAAGATAGATCTACAAAAAAACTGAAAGATACGATACATAACAATGTAACACAAATAAAGAAAAACAAACACCTTACTTCCTACATCAATGATAAACCTACTATAGAAGATGCTACAGATAGTGAAAATGAAGAAGATAGTAAAAACGATACTAAAGTCAGTCTTCAGCGTAATAAACCTGTAGAAAAAAGCTTGTAAATAATATTGTACATATTGTTCTATATCCTTTCCCTTTAAATACCTATAATGTACATATCTATTCCTCTAAATATTTCTATAAATATTATCAACTTATTATTAATAGTATTATTGTATGTGTATATATTATCTTATTTTCCTTTACGTGGTTACAACTCAAACAAATTTTCGATTCCTATTTTCTGGGATACCCTTCTATAAATTTCCTCACAATAAGAAAAATAAATTCCGTATATTCTCTTTCCATTATCTCTCTGCTACTCACAACAAGGATAAATTTATATATCTATTTATTTTATTACCCCAATAGTCACCTTCTATTTAAATTACTTTAAACTTATATATTTTTATATCTTACCTGTATGTGTATATTTTATAATGACGACACCAAAGCTTCTATTTTCTTGGATAATCCTATGCTGGTCTTGCCGCGTGACCTCGTCTGGCCAATGCAGGTTGCCTGGCAATGAAAAGTGCTGGAACTCTTCCCCACATTCCTCGAATAACTGCAGGACCCCTTCCTATATTAAAATTTCGATATTGAGAAACTGCCCGAAATTGAAAAATACTTCGCCCACGACCCATCGGAGGCAAATTGTCATCTTCGCTTTCTTCCTCGCTGCTGTCTTCTACAGCAGGTGATGCTATTGAAAGAGCATTTCTCTCGGCAATTTGCAGATTCATTAAATCTTTATTTTTCTCAATAGCTGCTTCCTCTCTTAAACACCCCTGACATTGTGGTGGCGATGGTGGAGGATTTTCGGGAGTCACGGCTCTGTTTAGGCATGTGTTGTTTGTGTCCTTCCATTGAACAGCCTTTGAATCTGTCCAAAATGTATTGGAATCCAGGTTGATTTTTTCCAACTCATGACTCCATATACATCTCTGCTCAGGATTGATTGTCAGAGTTGCTGCCTTACCATCATTTGATGTACTAGGTCCAGCAACTTCATCATCCATATCAACCTGAGTAGATCCATCTGAGGTTTGTTTTCTGGAAGATGGCACATAATCGAGATCACGGAACATAGTTGCATGCAACTCCTCATAAAATTTAGAGTTTCCATTAAAAATGAATGGATACCGACGGTCAGTATGCCCGGTTATTACCCTTTCTCGGATATTTTGCAAAGCGGTTTTCATCTCAGGTTTTAATATTCTTTTAAGAACAATGAGACCATCATGGGTTTTAATCTCCACATGAGATCCCCAACGCTCTTGAATATATTGAGAAACCCGTCCGAAATATTTGGGCAGGATAAGTTGACAAATGTCAACATATCTCAAATGTAAAAATCGACATTCAACTATTTCGTTCGTTTCATGTTGTATCATCACAAAAGATGCAATGATAGCTGTCATAAATGACAGTGATATTGCATCCACTTGTTCAATCTCATATGAACGTGTCATAATGAATGATCGACCTATTTTTATAGTGTAACCCTTGGGAAAATACGGAGTTAAAGAGGATAATAACCTCTTTATAAAACTCTCTGATTCCTCACATATGACCAAATCGGATACGTGCAACCAACCCCGAGCCTTGAAATTGATGTGATCCGAAGACCCCCATCGTTGTCGCATACTATCCTGCCAACTCAACTGATTAGGATGTGTAATAAACCACACCATCATCCACATCTGACGATGTATTACGGATAATGCCCGCCGATAACATCGACACCCTATCCATGCAGAAAACATGTCCAAAGTAATCTCGTCGAATGTTATGGTTTCATCAGCCAAAGCAATTCCACCCAACGGAAAAATCCTCCCATCCAAACAAGCCCTTGAACCACGATCTTGTACATACTTTTTTATATCAGATTCCCAATTAGATTGTATCTCAGAACAACCTGAACTTCCCGCATTACCAGTTTCTGTCGTTATCCTCATCCTTTTAAATGTGTTCTGAATTGCATTTATTTTTCTTTCTTTCTGCATTCTTTCGATTGCGTTCTCCAAATTAATATCAGGAACTGAGCAAACACGAACACGCATTTACACGAAAAACCGAAATAATTGACAAAATCTGTCCGAAAAATTAATTGCGAACTCCGCGAACTTTTCTCAATTTATTATTATTCGGATATAACAATTAAAATATTTTTGTAATAAAAAGTTTTAAAATTCGTAAATAAAATTTTTTTAGTACAACAATACGAACTAATTGTGAAACATGAAAGTAATTATTGACGAAAAAATTAAAAATCACTTTGGATATTAATCTAGACCTTAACCCTCGAAACTCCAAGAACGAACTAACTAAACTACTTTCAGAAATATTTCAATACATCTTTCTTTCCCATAAAATCCATATTTTTCCGAGAAAATTTTGATCTTATTCTTCTATTCTAATTTTCCTATTTTTTCCATATTATTCACGTGTGAAATCTCATATTTCGTTCTCACGAAATCTCTTTTTAGTTTTACCCATGGTTCTGTCATACGTTGCATTTTTTCTATGTTGCAGATGGTCATTTTTATTTTTTATGGTCTCCATCTCAACATCTCATATTTCGCTTGCAGTCAAATTAAACCATGTTCATAAATCGGCAATTCCGACTGTAACAGCGTCTACAGGAGCGTATTTTGAAGAATACGAGAGAATACGTGTGTACCAACAAACTATCCCAATTTTGTATAGCATTCAGCTTAATTTAACTGACTCTGCTGACTTCATCAGAACAAATATCTATAGCAATTACAACGATAATTGTAATTGGGACGAAATTAAATGTCGTTTCCATAAAATCAGCTTGAGATACAAAAAACTTTTTGAATCACTCATCAAAAACAATCTTGCATTAATTCAAGATTTTGCCCCTAAACCCCATCCTCTTCGTATCAAACGTGATAATGCTATCGATAAAGTCAGAGACTTTTTTGGAGATCTTCTTTCTATCTGCTGTCGTGTACTCACGTACAGAGATGGACAATCCCTAATGGAAAACGAACTTTCTCTCAAAGACCAATATGATGTTTTAAAAGAAACAGTCATATCAGATCATTCCTCTTTACTCAATGTCACGGAAAATTTCAAATCTCTCTCCCAAAATTTCCAACACTTCTACGATGATTTCTTCGTTGCAAAAGCTGCATTCGATGAAACCATTGAGAAATATTCTAACGAAGCGCATATCGTTGGAGAAATCTCCAATTTTGATAATTCTATTCGTACATATTACGATGCATATCTTATTCACTCTATGAATATTCAGTATGTCCTAAACGCCTGTAAAGACCATAACTTACCCTCTAGTATTGTATCAACTGATACACTCAAAGAAGATCTTAACAAATTAATTCCCTTGTTATTGAGAAATAACCTTGAACTTACTATCCCTATCTATGATTATATTAATTATTATCACTTAGATTTAATAAATTGCAACCTCTATAACGACAACCTGGAAATAGAACTAAAAATTCCTGTAAAACAGAGAAATTCTGACTACTATGTCTACAAATTCATTCCATTAACTTTCAAATCACACAATGATCAACTATGCTCTTGGGATCAAGAACCCTCAATCATTGTCCAGAATTCTGATGACGACTCAGTTTGATACATTACTGGTACCGATTTACATTATTGTAATCCCAAAAAACCCCTTTGTTTCCTTCCTGACAATTGTGGATCCGACAAGGTTTCATCTTGTGCAAAAACCTTATTCCTTAAAAAATCGTACAATGAACTAATCAAATCGTGCGCATTCCGCTGTGAAATAAATCATGGTAAAACCCTTGTTTTTCAATTTGCTGAAAACAAATTTGCAATTACAAATCCATCTAATATTAGTGCATTTGACACTATTTCCAAAAAATCATTCGATATCTCTATCAATATATCATTCCCTGGTACAGTTCTTTTAACAGTACCTTGCCATGTTCAAATTATTAATACTGAATATGATGGTTATTCGGAAATAATTTTTCCGATAGGTTTTCCTTGCCCTCGAGATATGTCCGATGACATTCTCATCGAACATCATCTTCCATTACTATGGACAGACTATAATGTCATCATTGACTCAGACATTAAGAAAACTATTTCCCTTCCAAGCATTAATGCTTACAACCCTAATTGGACTATGTTCATTCCTAATTTCTCTCCTATGCTATCAACCAATGACCTTAAAGAAAAACTTGACAAAACCCAAATCAAAATCCAAGAATTTGGTGATCGAAACTCTATCTCTCTTTTAAACATTATTATACTTATCTGGTTATGTGTTATTACTATAATTATTATTATTATCATATCTCTTTTTATTATAAAAATTAGAAAACCTCTAGAAAGTAAACATGTTAAACAATTAATTGATGAAATTACGAAACCTATTGAGTTTATTGAAAATACTAATGAAAGTAATATTGAATGTATTGAAGAAAAATGTGAAAAATGATTGTATTATTATTATTATTATTAAAAATTTATATATATATAAGAGTATATTGTCAAATATGTATTTATCTAATCTAGTTTCTATAGCAAACTATAATCTAATCCATTGACCATATATGTTTATCCGAAATAGTGTTCTAAATTCCTAAAAAAAAAAAAAAAAAAAAAATTTCTTTTCTTTTCTTTTCTTGTGTTTCTTTTAACCTTCCTAGTTCTATGATCTATCTTATCGAATTTTTAAATTCAAACTTTCTTTTAAACTTTGAATTTCAAAATTCCCCCGGAATTTTATCTAATGATAATTTTATATCATTTTCTATTCTACCACATATTTCGTATCTTATTACCAATTATTCTTCTATCTCCATTTCGTATATAATTTCATTCATACATCCTGTCTAAAATGACGTCAGTAAGACTTGTCAAGACTTGCATCATGACATCACCTTTTCCAGTTAATATAATATTCTCTTAATAAACATAATAATGTCACCTATTCCCTGAACACAAAAGACAACTCAGCAATATTCTTAATTCCTCTTAAATTTGTAGCTACACCCATTTCATGTCATAAACATGTTATTTTATTGGCTCACTCTAAATTACGTAGATTATAGCAACCAATCACAGTGTATATCCCCCACGACACCAATGTATATTTCATTCGAATCGATACCCTTAGATCTAAGCCTAATTACTTATTAACTTACCTTTAATATACCAACATCTTTTTTTGTACATTATAATATTTTCATGTACATATTTCTGAAATATACACTATAAATAAAATATTATATGTGTCGTATAAATTTTGTAACAATTATACCGTTACAACCTCATACCAGTGAGTCCCCACAGCTACTCCCCCCCAGTTTTTGCGCCACAAAAATGATCAAAATTTGCGCAAGGCCTGGGGGGACATGCGGGATTATGAGTGTCTCTTCTGATCCGCCTCCCACTTAGCCAGCGCGCTCCCTACTGCAGTGCCGACGCATTTGTAGGATTGCCTTCTCACATTGGCGCGTGGCTGGTTTCTCCCCTTTGCCTCGGTAGTCGATTTTTCATGTAGGCATAGGGGTGGTGGTGGGAGTGAGGGGGCAGCAGTCGTTTGAAGACTGGTTTCCTTAACACCGGGGAGTTCGAATTCTCCGATGCTAAGGCAACCATCTTGGCTTTCTCATTCGCTGCCCGCTCAGCCGTGAAGAGAAACTTCATCGGCTCCCTGGTCTCCGGCGGTTTCGGCACTGATCTTGGTGTTTCCGGTTCCGGGGCCGACTCCTTTGGGGACCGGGGAGGAGAGATGATTGGGGGTAGCGGAGCTGTCATCTCCGACAGGACTTGGTCAATGGGAGGAGCCATATCCATGAGGAGCTCCTCCTCAATCTGGTCCAGCTCCGTTCTTTGCTTGGTCTTCTGCTGAGTCTGTGAGGGCTCAGCAGTTTTCCAGGTGAATTGGGAGGTGGCGGACTTTAGGATGGTTAGTGGAAGTGAAATGAGAATGGGTTGCTAGGAAAAGGAAGCGAAAATATCAGAAAACACGTCCAAGTATTCTGGCGGTTCTGAAATGGGTGATTTTACATCATTTTTCGATTTACCATTACAGTTATTTTTCTTTATTTCCGTATCTTCTTATCGACATGTAGAGGGGATAGTGCTTAAAATTCTCAGCCGTATGCAAGTTTTCCGGTTAAGTTATGATCGGTTTAAGCAGAGTTATGCCTGAAATAAACTCAGTGAATATAATTTTTCGAATTTCTACTACAAAGGAATCTCCGCTTGTGATGTCACAACATTGAGATAATCTTTGTGTTTAACGGCAAACGCACATTGCAATATTTTGTTTCCGTATTGCACGTGGATTTGTTTATTCCTGTCTTCTTCTTTTTGTAGGCATTCCTCCTTTGCTTATCTCCGGAGTTTCTTTTGTCTCACGGAGTTCCGATATTCCTCGCATATTTTTTAGCAGGTTTCAACTTACGTAGCGGATATTACTTTTTTGGGAGTAAATTTTTATTCTCTTCGCATTAACCTCTCGGACATGCGAGAAGGGCGGGAATTTTTACGTTTTTTACTGCCAGGGGGCCTGATCGACGAAAAAATTCATTGATGTCAAGGTAATATATATTTAGTTGAATTATTTTTTACGTTTCTTAAATTTTTTATTGTGCATTTGAGGTGGTGATGAATAATTTTTTTTCCTTCCCCCTTATAAAATATATGTCTGTTGCGAGAGTAATTCATTAATTTGAAATCACCTCGACAAATAAGATAATTTCTTTTCTATTATCTTTTATTAATATTTCACATTACTTATTACAACACTTCGAAATTATACTTAATACTATTTCTTAATACTAATGAAACCTAATGTTCACAACAGCTAGTATGAACCCTAACGTTTCTACTTGACTGTAGGTTTAGGAATGAACGTATCTTCGAAATTAAGATACGACATTACTTTCGTTTTCATTGTTTCAATCAAATATGGCCGACCAAAAAGGTGGCGTGATACAGAACATCCGCCAAATATGATGACACATTATAGTCAGCATATCTGGTGGCGTCTGATCGTGAGAAGCAAGTTGGAATATAGACAGCTATTATTCTAAGAATTAAGAATAATAGTTGCCTATATTTTGTTCGACACGTTTCTGTAGACGAACTGATTTGTCTGCAGAAACGGGACGGAACAAAGGTCCCCGGGCGAAAGAAAGCCCGAAGCTCCTGCTTCGTTAAATTTTGCATTCCTGAAAGTTTATCATTTTAATTTATTAAATCTTTTAATTCTAACCATATAACAATATTATCTTTTCACAAATATCTCTTACTTTTATGTTGCGGAATTGATCATCGCTTAAAAATATAATATTTGTCAAT
>WOFM01001116.1:0-40578 GCA_011428145.1 Ericerus pela
GTAAGAGTGTAGAACAACAAATAATTCAATTGCAATTAATTACTTAATTGAACAATAAAAATCATCAAATATTCATATAATCTAATAGAAATAAAATGAATTTCCACTGAGCCTAAGGTATTACATTGAACAATTATTGGTACATTGGTGGTTGGATTAATAATGACTGATAATAAGTAAATTTTGGCTTTAATGTCTTCGTTTCTACATAATATCTTTTACACAATTCACTAAGATGATCAGAATAAAAATTAATATTTTCCTCCTCATATTTAAAACCTTCAATAAATTAACATACCCACTTGGTACACAAATGGAAATAAATACTAAGAGGTGAATAAGAGTGATAATTGATAAGATGAAATGTGAGTAAGATGAATGCTATGAGAAGTAGGCACGGATCTAAGAGGAACCATTGCGTCAATAGACACTCCTGATAAATTGAGATGCTCATATATCTGTTCAATGAATTTTCTCAAACTTGAGGCCCACCTAGATTGTTTTTTTTGTTCTCAAGAACCTCTATATTGTGATTTTCAGCAACATTGTCAATCTAGTTCCTCAAAACACTTTTACATATATACCTGCATACATAGATACATACAATTATTACGTTGTATATAGTATAGGATTTCTACATAACATAAATAGATCAAATCCCTTAAGACTATACAGTAAATGGACAGATTATTTGATTTAAAATAAGTTTTATCAGTGTTGTCCAGACACTTGGTAGAAATTTAAGCCAGGAGTGGAAAAAATTACAAAAGAAATGACTCAGATCACAGATCCTTCTCAATTATTAAATAAATGATTCAAGTCAGGATTACAAATCACTTTCCTAAGAATGATCTGGATCACGGATTATCTGTGAAAAAAAAAGATCTATATTGGTCATTTACATGGATCCTGTGGATGATTTGAAAACAAAAGTTGGTTCATCAAATTCAAAAAAATAAATGAATAATTCTCAAGTAAATTTTTTATTTTCCATGTGTTTTTATATTTTTTTTTTTGGATAATCTGCAAAAACAGATCTTGAGAAATGGATCCAAACCGATACTTGAGATCCTTTCTTCTTAAAGTCATTCAAATCACAGATCATAAATCCATCAAATAAAAATGATTTGATTTTTGGATCACTGATTCTCTTTATAATCTATGATCCAAATATATTGGATCCTGCCCACTCCTGCTTAAGCATTGATGGACACAGGAATTCCCAATCTGGGAAAAAATTCCCAAGAATTGGAATTTATATTCCTGCAAAAACGTTTCGGTAATCAAGGTTGTTGTATTTTTTCTGAAATGGTGCTAAGGTATCAACCACCATGGCACTATTGCTATGCACCCTTGTCAAAATTCTGGGCATGAATGCATTGCATCAGAGTCCGAAAATGTTTTTTTTTTGTAAGGAATCTGGGTCAAAGTCTCGACTATTAGGCACTATGGTATCACAAAAGAGAACACATCTATGCATTCATCAGTGCCCAGATGTTCTCTTTTGCATTCCATTAGTACAAAAATCATGGGTACTAAGGCAACAGTGTATGGTATTAGGGCTCAAATATTCTCTGTTGCAATGGATCAGGGCCACGGTCATAGGTACCAAAGGCAGCAATCCATTGAAAATAAGAACACATCTATGCATTAAATTAGTGCAACGTTGTTAGTAAACTGAAATGAGTATCTGAACTTTAAAGTGAGAAAGTAATATCTCCATAATTATGGTTGACATTCCAATAATTGTAAAAAATCTGCATTACATTTTACACACTATGGGCTGTGAATATTGAAAAAAAAACCTAATTCCTCAGAATTTTCAAGTAGAACTATCGATTTAAAATGAAAAACACCTCCATAGTTACGCATAATGCATGTTGTATCTTTGTGATACAAATTTTATCACTCTCTAAAGGCCTCTGTATGTGTTCCAATAATTTATTTGTTTACTCATGGTCAAAAATATTTTAAATAAGTCTGTGAAGGCTTCAAAAAATGTTGGAAAAATTATTTCTAATAAAATCGTTTAGCAAATAAGAATGTTTTTGAACTCTGAAGTTCCATGGTTACATGGTGATTGATACCATCAGGTTTGAAAATAAATCTGTTGAATGAATGAAAGAAGAAGTCCTTTTAACAAGAATAAAATTTTTTCGGAGGGTATTGAAAAAAAAACTAAACAGTAAGGTTTTTTTTTTTAATTTTTAATTATTTAAAAAAATCTAATTTAACTATTTTTTATTTTTTTCTAATAGGAACCACCAAATTTAAAATTCATGAGCCTTCGCTCCTATAAAGCTGCGTTTACACCAAACAAACAAGCGAACAATGAACCTTTTTTTTTTTGCTCGTTTGGTGTAAACAGCCATCACACAAACCAATAAGAACGAACAAAAACCGCTGCCCGAGCGAAATGTAACGAACATCTCTTACCCCATGAATATTGGAAAATATCGAACGAACAACGAATGTTCATTTGGTGTAAACCCAGCTTAATACCATACATCTGTGATATTCAATATCTAAATTTTAAATTAATTATGGAGTGAGTTCACAAGAGAGCAAGGGTGCGGTGAGACTAGGTTCTTGAAGATGATTCTTCATATTCATTTTAGGAAAGTTGACTTTTTTATTATTATTATTTTTTTTTTATCGTACCACAAAATATAGGCATATTATCGTGTAGTCTAGTTCTAGTTTTGCTTTTTTTTTTTGGCTGTGGAGGCCTTGTTTAATAACTTGATTGTTTAATGTCGAATTATGTTAAATGGAAAGTACAATCAGAAATATTTATTTATTGAAAGAGTATCTCAATGGTATTTCATGTGGCTTTGTTCTATGCGTCAGTTCCTCGACAATTTCTTCGTTCATGATTGAATCACGAACATCTTTTTCGTTACATAGAACAAGCATCGACGACAACTATGAGTCCAGCATAGAGCTACGGAGGGAATTTTTTATTATTTTTTGTTTGCTAAATGCCCTTTCCAACTGAGCAACAAGTGACAGCTAATGTTATTAAAATCTTATAAATAACAAAAATATTGTTGAAATTTGAGTTTCATAATTAGAACTGAAGACGGAACGGTTTAATGAAACCCTTTTTAGTGAATGAGGCCATAGTCTCAGCACAATCCTCATCGTCTTCCTCCTCATAATCTTCTCCATCATTTACATACTTCTCATTGTTGTCTTCCTTTTCTTCAATGCTGTAGGCTTCAGGCTTGTTGATTGGAATTTTAATTGGATCTAAAACGTATATATTATTCTCCGTGACCTTATAAATTAAAAAAAAATCTTTTTGCTTTTTTTCTATTTTATCCTGATTAATATTGTAATTTTCACATAGACGATCTACTCTTGTAGGTAAGTTTTCATTCTGTAAGCTTTCATGTGTAAAGATCTGAATATCCTTCATAATATTTAAATTTATCTTATTGAAATCTTCATCAATTTTGAGTAACAATTGATCTATCATTAGATAAAAAACTTTCTGTTTTCTAGAGGTTAAATAATCAGGCTCGTGATAATAAATACCATATTCGTCATAAAATGTTTTTTGTGTTTCATTCGTTTCTCATATTTGATATTAAACTTGGAGCCCCATATAAAAATTTTTTTCACAATTTTACTTCACGATTTTTCCATTCTCAATTTCTTTAATTTTTTCAGTGTGGACTATTATACGTAGAATTTGTTGAACCGACATCAAGTATCCTTCCTTGCAACATCGTCATTGCAGGCAACAATAAGGCTAATACTGTCCCACATATTTCAAAAATTGCGACAAAATCAAAATCTAGCATCTTAGAATTTGATCCAGGGGCACGAAATATCGATTTTTTGACATACTTTTGTCATTTTATATCATCTATACGAAAGCACTCGAGCGTTTCATCAAAACAAGCTTCCAACGGTTTTACAAAATCATGCTTACTAGCCCATCGAGTAATAAAAACTATTAAGTGTAACTTATAGTCGGCCATAAATTTTATAGACGACTATATTCTTACACAGACAATATTATTGAATTTTCGTAGGTAACAATAATATCTCTAAATTCCATCTACTCTTCTTCTTTCTTCACGAATTTATCTTATTCTTCTTTCTATTGTTTAATAATTTGGTATGTACTTGCATATACCTAACATATATTTGGTGACCTAATTTCACTGGTCCCTCGAAAATACTTGAACGACACATTCCTTTTAATTAATTAATTCCTATTTCACACTCACACTAAAATACAATGAAAAATACATATTCCTGAAAGGGTATATAAATTCACGTTTTTAACAGTGAAATTGTACTTTGTTTTAGACTCTCATAGAGTATTACTCTCTAGCAGAGCTCTCTCAGTTTACCATTGAGACAGTGTCTTACAGTTCTCTAAATTTTACCTGTACTGTTGTATGTACAAAATATTATTTTATTATATTGTGATTTTATTAATTGTGTTTTATTATTTTATTTAAAGACTGAATCCAGTAAGTTAAGGTCCACTATAAGAGTTGTGGATAATAAATTACTTAATTATTTTGATATTACAAAGATATTGATATTCATTTTGATATTAATATCTTATGTGTGGTGTAACACATAAAGTGGTCAAATATCAAATAATCACACCTTTTTTATCCCGTTACATTAAGTTATATTTTATCAAAGTTTTTGTACTTCAGATTATCCTTTTTACCTTTTTGTAAGACTTCTACAAATATGCCATGTCTGTGGTGGCTATTCATGAAAGTATGCATATCTTCCAAAAAAGAAAAGTAAAATCAAAAAAATCAAAATTGATTTAATGATAACTAGGGATGGGCTGCTCCAGAACTGTCAGGTTTGAAGAACCAGGTTTTTTAAAAGAGCTGGTTCCTGAAACTGTTCCCAGTGTGATAAAGTTTTCTCCCTACTTCTTTCTGCTTTGATTTTGAAAGATAAAAACAAATTTTTTTCAGTTTTTTCTAATCCCAGTTTTTGTTATTTGCAGCTATATTTAATTCAGTTCTTCCATTGACATCGCATACAATCAAAGATAACAAGAAGAATCACGAGACAGTATGTTGTGAAGAGCTGAAATTTTTATGACTTGTTATAGTATGTTAGCTTAAAATTCTGTGAAAATTTCAGCTCAATCGCACCTTTCATTTTCAAAATATTGCTGAAATTCTACCAACTCCTCAACTAGGTTGAATCTTATCATTTCAATCACTCAATCTGAAGAGAATTTCAGTGATATCTCGTTAACTGAAAGTAAGTGTGGAATATCTTGTTGTGAGAGATATTCTCACCAGAAGGTAAATTCAACAGAATTTAAGCGTGTTCAGCCACTTCATACATAAGTATGGGTAAGCCAAAACTAAGGCAAACACTGGCAATTTTAGAGCTGGTTCGGGTGGTTTATATATGGCTTATTCACATGCACACAAACACATGTACGTAAGAAAATACGTACGTTGGTGAGAGTGGCCAGGTTACATCATCCCCTATCGAGTTAAGAGATGGTTGGCTGGATCGTGACATCATTCCATTGTGTCACAATTTGGTACTTGTACATTACCTGCATGTATTTACAGGTAATTACGATCGAACGTAATTTGTGTGTTTTACATCACACGGACAAATATTTGCCTGCCTTTTGGGGCAGCAACTGTTGTCGAGGAGTCCAAGCCCCTATACCTCATATGGGAGAGTCCCCACAGTAAGATTGAGCTGAAATTTTTCAGAGAAATTTGGTTAAAAATAATACCATTGGTTCTCGAAAAATTGCTGAAATTCTACAACTATATTTAGGTCATATTATTAGAATATATATTCCATACAATTAGAGTTATGGAGATGAATTATGAAAGAAATTGTAGTTATAGAGAGCTAAATTTTTCACAGAATCTTCAGCTGACATTCTACAATATCTCATAAAAATTTCAGCTCTCTGTAATTAACAGTTCTCTCATCATTTATCCCAATTATTTTCATTGCATGAATGGAAAATGATAGAATTTCAGCAATATTTTGAAAACAAAACATGAATTTAGCCAATATATTACACATCTCAATATCTCTATTTTCACGCAATTTCTTTAATAACTTTGATTGTATTAAAAGGAATAAGGGGTACTACTTTCTCATAATATGAATATTGATGACAGATACTGCTTAATCCAACATGGTTAGGCTTACACTCAGTCTTGGTTCAATGATTTTCATTTTAAATATGATAGGAAAAGTTTCAGAACAGGGAGCAAATTGAAAAACCAGGAGCAGGTGAACCAGGTTTTGCAAATGAACAATTTTGCCCATCACTAATGATAACCATGAAAAAAATTGAGTTTTTGAACATTTTAACTTTTGATTGCCAGTTATTTCTTAATTCTCATACTTTAGAAAATGTGTACAAGATTAATAAAAAGACTGAGCAGAATCCTCAAAAAAATGATTTGAATCACAAATCCTTTGATGCAATATGATTTGCGTCTCAAATCACAAATACTTTCAGTCCAGAGATTGAAAGTTACTCACACAAATCATTTTTCTATGAATCACAAATCCTCAAAGTTTCAAATACTAAATATTTCTGTTTGATATTGATATGAGAAAAAATTTCTGAACATTGAGTACTTTTTGAAAATTTTCACTAACTTCTCGGGAATTTTTTGACTAGAGGAATAAGATTTGTGAATTATTGTTCCACTGTTTGTAAAAAAAATTGTTCGAATAACAAATCCTCTGTTTCTTAATGTGATTGAAATCATGAATCACATTGCTTTTTCAGAAGTGATTTGAATTGTGAATCACAAATCCTTTTCAGCCTCAAAAAAAGATTAAAATCCTGTGTAACGATATTTAGTATGGCACATCCTGTAGTCTTAAAGCATTCAACTCATCTTCTAGTTTTTTCATGCTATTGAAGACATGGAAAATGAGTATCTATGTATGGCATTATTGCCTTATTGCAGATTTTAACTAAGCCAATAATATTGCCAGGATATAAATTCCTTTTAAAAGTCACTATATTATCAGAGCAGCTAATATTCACAGTTGAGCCACAACAATCCCAAATAAAGGTCTTCAACCGTGTTATATTTGACTCTTATGTCATTTTGATAAGATCAATAGTATGCAAGTGTAGAAATTTACACTCAACAATCTCATTGATTTTGTGTTGAATCATTATTAATGATACCAACAAACCAGTAAGAAGAGAGAGGGTATACTGTTCTGGAGTTAGTGTCATAGCTTTGGTTAAAACAAATGACAATCCAACCTTTATTTTGATGCCTTTAGGCAAGCAAGTACATAAGAATGACAACATACTGTTTACAAAAGATACTGCTTCAATGCAAATTGCAAGATCAGAAATATGGAGCCACCTGTTGGCATGGAAATTAATGTCATCCACCCATCCCCAACATTTTTTTGTCCTATCTTGCCATATGAGTTGATCATAATGCATTAAAAAGTTTACCATAGTCCACATTTGGCGATGGATTATGGAAATCTCTCGATAATAGCATCTATAGTCTATCCAAGCTGAGATGAGATCAAGAGTGATGATATCAAATGTAACAATCTCATCAGCCATTGCAATTCCTCATCTTGGGAAACTCTTGCAATCTAACCCTGGACGTACCTCGCAAAGCTCCATTATTTGTTTTACCGAAGATTCAAATTCTAACTTAGGTGCTTTACATTATTTTATGGATGAAGAACAGCCCAATTTCATTCGCTTTAATCCCTTCTGAATTGAATTCATTTTATTTGAATGAAGCAGTTGATGTACAACATAAACCAAAAGAAATCCTGATTAGGAAATTGAAATGTGAGTTTCATTAAATTTGATAAAAAATATCAGTTCTTAAGTTTCACCCTCATCCTTGCACTTCATGAGTCACTCATTTGGACTTGGAAATGGAGTAGTTCAGTTTTCATTTAATTGCTTTTGTGGTATGCTCTGACAATTCTTGACCTGGGTGTAGTAATTAAAATGATTACTTCAGTTTTTAGCTTCAGCTTTCACAGCTCTTTGATATCTTCTCATTTCTAAGCTTGAAAACTTTGTACCCCAAATAAATCTCAAACTCCCATTGCTTACTGAAATATTATGATCTCGGAGGTTGTTTTATCATAATGAACCAAAATTATTACATGTCTTATCTGGTTGTTGAATGGCATTTCTTGCAGAATCAGAGAGAGGTATAAATAATGAAGCATTTGACCTGGATTTAGTTTATAAAATAATTATTTACTTCAACTTTTGTTTTCAGTACTTGGGTCGCTATTTAATCATAAATATAGCAGGATGGTAAGCACTGTGTATTGGAAAGACTGATAAAAAAGTCAAAAAATTTGTTAGCTGTAATATGTTTGAAACCTTAAAAGATTTCCAAATTAAGAGCTATTTGTCAATCATAAGCCTGATTCACAATTAACTAGTTTTCAAGCTACTAGCTAGCTTTTTGGCACACTATTCTGTTTATAGTTGAAGTAACTACATCATTAGTTATTTAACGTCAACTTTAACTTGTTGGATAGTCTTATAAGAATATCATCAGAATCTAATTCGGTAAACTGCTAAGTTCAAGTTCGTTTTAAATGGTTGAAACAGCTACTGAATTCAACTGTTAACTGAATAGTACCTCAAGTAGCTGGCTTGTAGCATAAAAACTAGTTAAGTGTGAAAAAGGCTATAATAAGAAGAACTTTTGAACTGTGTGGTATGCCAATGGGGATGGGCATGTAGAATTATGACACTACTCTCAATGACTACACCAATTGTCATACACTATTCAAGTTCTGTGGCAACTTCCTACCAGTGGTGATGGGTGTATTCTTACACTCATTAGTAGGTTGTGTGGCCAGTCCCTACGTATAGTAAAGCAAACACACTTTTGGTTCAACTGGGCTACATATTTCTCTGTGCATAGTCTAATTTTTGATACTGAGCTAGGCTAACACACACAACAAGGTCATTGTAGTTGTGTGCATGCATCTACCACAGCATCCTACAAATGGTTACCCCAACATGCAAACTGAGCTGGACAGCTAGTCAAGTGGGTTGAAGTTTTCTAAACTCCCTCTCATTCATTGGCCAGCAGCTAATCAAGAAGGTTGTAGCTCTGCTCCCTTCTAAAGAAACAGATTTTTTCAAGATGCCCATCGAGTACTAACTTGATCCGAAGTCCAACAAGTTGAACGTCGACAGGATCATCAAATCTAGAGTAACGACGACGAATTTTAAAGTAGACCAGGATCTCAAGATCGTTATAATAATCCGAGAACGAATCCACGATGTCCGCAGGCAATAGATCGTCCCAATTCTTATTCTCCTTCCAGATATCCTGGACTTTTCATCTATCAAAGAGACAAATGTTTTCTTAGTAGCTTCTATGCTACCAAGCGACGGAGCTGGTGACAATGGCTTTTCAGTCGAATCAACTGCTGACATCGACGAACTCGAATTATCACGATGAAGTAGCAAATGGTGATTACCATTGCACAAACTACAAGTCGGATGAGTACAATTAGACTGTTTGTGATGAGGATTAAAACACCACACGCACAATCTATTTGATTTTACAATTTGGAATCGATCATTCCAATTTTTGTTTAAAAATTGACCGCACTGATTTAAATAATGCGACTGTTCACACACGACACACTTTAAATGTTTTGTCACAGTAGACACGAACAATTTCTTTGCTTTGTTAAGCGCTGACAGTGGCGATTTAATGCTATCACTAGATAACATATTTGATATTTCTTTAGGTTTAACAACCAAAGTAGAGGCGAATTCCTCTGCCATAAGTGCACGATTTTTAAGAAACTTTTGAGCTTGATCATATGTTGGATACAAATCAGATGATTCAATCGAATTTTCAAAGTATTTCGCAGTACAAAAATCTAGATGCGATATTAACAAAAATGCTAAGAATTTAGAAAACGTACCATCTATTACATCACCATTAGACTTCAATGATCAAATTATTACATCAAACTGGTCTAGAAGTGATCAAATTTTGCCATCGTTCTTAACTGGTTCAATGGCTACTAGTTTCTTGGACAGTGTTCGAATCACTGCTCCTTTATTTTCATAACGCGATACAACACACGACCAGGCTTGGACATACGAGGTATCCGACAATTCAAAATTGCGCACAATATCTGTGGCACTAGCGATCATAGATTGCTTTAGATAATACAATTTCTGTACGTTACTCAAATCAATGTTGTTATGAACTAGGTTCTCAAATAACCCTTTAAAACTATTAAACTTTAGTACGTCACCATCAAAGGTCGGCATTTCAATTTTTTTCATCTTAGGTAAAGCAGATGAGGGTTGACGAAACAATTGGTTAAGATCTGAAGGAAGTAAGGATTCACGTTGAGCCTCACCTTCTAATTTCCGATGAAACAATTTAGCTTTACCTTCGAAGGTAGCGAGAGTATCAGATACGATATTTGCATCTCTCAATAAGCTATCTTGAACCTTCTTCTGTTCAGCATCCGATTCATCGATATCGACTAAAAGCTGATAGACATATCCATCATATATTACTTTATTAGTACGATATTCTTGTAACAATGCTTCTAGCTTAGAGAGGCTTTCGATATTCATTGCCACTTTCACTAAGTTAGACATTTGAGCTGAAATTCTACTCAAATGTAATTTAGTAACACGCATTAATTTCTTAACATCAGCCATCTTGACTCACGAATAATTATTAATTACCAATACGAAATAATGGAATCGACGATTGTACAAAAACAATTACAAATTTAAACACTGATGAAACCAGGTAACAAGTTTAGTGATGACAATCAACGATATGATTCAAAACTGCACAACACTATTTACAACCAAAAACTTTCTATACCGAATGTGCAAAAGACAACGAAATTATAAGTCAAGTTAGTTGTTAACACCAAATTGTGCCAACAACTATTAATTTTCTAACAAATTTTAGAAAATTACCTGGAATATGCACTGAGTTGTACACTTCCAAACGAAACCAACGAACAATCAACAAACTCAACGCGATTAAATGCACATCATAAAGACAAAAAAGGAGGGCACTAAACCGTGCACGACTCAGGAATAAACCACATACCACTTGTGGCCTATCCGGCTCGAAGGACCAAAAAATGTAATGACAAAAAATCACTGGTCAATTTTAAGTTTTATATTACATTAAAAAAAAAAACAAATTGTACAGAACACATAATAATGTGAAGAAAAAAGATCGCACAACAAACGCATACAACAACTGGAATACAGAGGATATCGTGAATGAACTAACTGCATAGAAGACAGCATATTAAAAAAAAGAACGAAGTAAAAACGAGGCAATAGAAAATGCTGGCCAATTAGGCTTTATCTAGTAAAGCATGCGATACCTAATCAGCTATGTATATGTACGTATATATATATAAACGTACGTATGTCAGCGGCTGATACAATAGCCGCTACATACATCGTTCGATGTTATACGATAGCCTGGCTATCGTATATGTTATTATTTTATACAAACATATCACCATTCTTCAGAGGCAATTGACATCAACCATTACCACAACACCAAACATCTTGGGAGTGGCCACTACCCCTCCTCACATATTGACTGCTCTGCCACCATTTAATGCAAGGTATGTGCGGTTATGATTGAAACAGACTGAGAACCTGGCACATGCCCATGGTAATGTCTCAGAGCACCAGATGTTTCTTAGCATCTTAAGTTTGCTCCAACTATTTGTAGCCAATGTAGTCTTCAACCTACTGTACAGCACTGATCCTACCCACCATCCTGGAGCAACCTCTTCCTGTTGATTCTTGAGGAGTTATACTACATATTGATCTTTAAAATGAAAGCTGGATGGTAAAATGAAGAGAGTTACTAATTTGAATGAAGCCAGAAATTGAATTAATTTCTCTCCTGGATTGAAGTCTTGAGTGAATCTCAAAAACTCAGTTGGTGGGAGAAATTATTGGAATTTTATGATTGATCATCTTTGTTACAGAAATAAAAAAAGGATACAAATACTAAAAGTATTTAAAAAATAGGTTAAATCATAAAAATCCTGGCCAAAGCTGAGAGTATTATCTCTTCTCCTGCTAATTTCTGTTTACTTTTTCTCAGAATTAGAACCCTTTCTTTACTCTTTTTGTTAACAGAAGCAGGCATTATTTTTTCTAATATTTGTAGATGTGCTTCGGAAAAAGAAAAAGAAATTGCTCAGAAAGTCCCTATCCCTAGTCATCTGCAATTGCATGGTTCGCTCATTTTAAATGAAATTTTTATTTTGATTCAGTCTCATCTGTTCAATTGGGACTTAACATACAAAGTGGCATATATCTGCTGAATTTTTTGATAAGCTTTGAAAGTGGGATAATGGAATGGAATCCATTGAACCTTATACTATATGTAGAGTACTGGACCAGTAAATGAAAATGTTAAAAATACACAGATTGTACTCTAGGAGTTGCCTACTTTTATACCAGTATTGCTTGATGTTAAAAAGTACATTGTTAAAAAGTACACTGGTCTTATAGAGCTTTATTGGTCCAGTACTATATAGTCAAAGATAGAACCCATTGCTTAATAAATCCTCAATTAATGATTTTTATGGTTAATTTTGAGTTGAAGATGCTTAGTATTGATTTTATTTTTCATCATTTATTGTAAAAAATCATTCACAATGATGTGCAAAATCATTTCCATTTAAAAATACCATTCTCATAAATCAAAAATATTTATAGAAAAAAATACATCATCCTGTTTTCATTTTTCTTGCTTCTTATCAGAAAATGACACTGGCATGACATAAACATGTTGATTCCTAATGGAGACTGTAGGGATCATTGATTCGTATGAGGTATAGGGGTTCATTCATACCCCCAATGACGTGGTCCTTCACAAATGTGAATGTACCAAATCCAATCATAGGTGCAGATTTTCTTGCACACTTTGGCCTGGTCATTGACTTTAAAACTGGAAAAATCATAGATAGTGAAACTAAACTACATGTGGAAGGCAAAACAATAGCATACCAACTGGACACAAATATTTCCAGTTGCACTAAAGTTGATGAACAATTCCTATAGATTCTATCAAACTATCCTGGAGTTACACAACCTTGTATAATACGTAAATATCATTTCAAGGGGAGAAGGAAACTTGTTTCCTTCTCCATTGATGGTTATATGTTGACTAACTGTGAGTATATGCTCCTCACCTTCTTGTTCTTACTCGGTATATTTAACTGAGGTAGTCGTCGCTTGTGACGTCATCATACATAGCTGTGATTGTATATTTGCTCTTAACTGTCAGTCAGTCAATCTCAAAATGTTGGATTGTGAACATAAAATAAAATGAGATCTACTAAAGAATCTGTTATTGTGTCAACTAAAATTTCTAGTGTTTCTTTAATGGTTGCTTTTTAATATCATCTGTGATTGTTGTTCTTGCTTGGTGGTGAAATCTTTCATTTTGGTGTTCACCATTTCTCACACTAACAAAAATTCCTGTTTGTAAAAATAGTTAATTACATATCACATCTAGATATCACCACTTATGGGTATAGGTGTGTGTTTACATCTCACTACCGTAAATATTCAGAATGCATTGTTTGTTTTATAGATTGACAAGTGTGTGTGAGCAGAGCTCAGTATTCAAATTGGTAGTACAAACAAAGTAAAGCCGTGAGCACAAAAAAGTTGTTTGTGGACTTTATGTCCATTGGCTTACTTGGTGATTGACAAGTTTGCAAGCACACGCATTTGTCTCAATCACCCATTGCCACAGTTATTATTATTAATTGTTGTAATGTTTTCATTACGTACCCTCAAATCTCAACTTTCTTGTACTAATTACTCTTCTATTAATGGTAAAAGAGTCTTTAATTCTTATTTATTTTTATGGTATCTCAACTGGGATACCCAAACTTGAAACAAAATACCTCGAAAGGAATGATCCATAATCCTTCCATAGTCGAATAAGGGACCAAGAATTATACTACAGTACCACAATCATCCTAAATTAAATCAGAAATATAAATTTATTTCTGAGTCCAGATAAGCCGGATTTGGAACTAAAGTTTTGAAAACCCCTGCAACTAACCTACCAAGATCACTTCCCAAGCCAATTATTGTTAAGATATGCTCATTCTTAATCATCATCCTCATCCATCCTTTGATTCTCTCCCTTCACATTTCCCAAATCAATTGATATTTAAGAAGTTTAACGCATATTAAGGAAAATTTACATTACTGCAAAAATAATTATATTTAATCGCATTCCAACAATATAATAATCACAACTCATTGCCTCCAGACATCAGATGTACAAATTTCACTAACAGCACCAACTTTATAATATATTTAGCAGAAATTACTTAAATCGGAACAATTTACAGCTCCGATGAATTATAGCTGACCAATTTCAGAAGACCAAATTAGCCCTAAAGATGCACACCAAAAATATAGTTTTAGGATAAGGATTGATTTCTCTGAGGTACTAGGAACTGCTTGAAGTCTCAAACTTGTGTTAAATTTAGGATTTTAGTAATACAAAATTTTTAACCTTAGATTAAACACGAAGATTTATTTTCATTATTAACTTTAGTGAGATTTTAATTTGTCAACTGATTATACCAAAATCATTGATTTAATCCAAAAAGATTTCACTTTAATTTTAAATATAATGTCTGTACTTAAGAGTCTCTTCAAATTGAGAAAAACCAAAAAATAAGAAGGGAATTTAAAAACTCTATATTACTTTTAAATTTCAATATAAAACTGCAATGGTTTAGGTGTAATAACAAACTTTGATATAATTAAAAAATTCACACTGTGACTTTTTCTTGATTGCGATGTAACTAATGAAATAATAGTTGGTTAAAATAACAAAAATTACTGCATCTCTTCTCACAGAAGATGCAAAAAAGAAGAAGTGAAAAATATGCCTAAAACAATGGTTTATATAGGCAAAGACTGTAAGGGGATTCAATGGACCAAATGGTGAAACACAATAAAGTTCCATATATTTGCACCGTATCATATGACCCTAAAGATAGGAATTTAGAAGATATGAAAAATTAAAAATGGGAAAAAGACGATGCAGTAAATAGGCGTTTGTGTATCAGTTAGGATAGAAAGAGAATCACAGTATGAAAATAATTTCATAATAATCTGAGTGGGATGGAAAATAAAGTACAAGTACCAGCATAGGGTATTGGCCCACAGTGAGTCACCCAATCACCATCTTGTACAGGAAATGGGGACCGAGTATTTGAGAAGAAATTTTGTTAGAAAGAGAGAAGAAAAAGTTATATAGATCTGAGAGTGGTAGAAAATCTAAAAGAGCCAAAATCGCTCTGATTTTCGGTCCCTCATATAAGAAAACACAGCTATACTAACCAAATTCCTATGGTTCCCACGCTTATGATCCATACTTGAATGTATCAATATAGAAGTAAGCGCCAGGTTAACATACTTGAACCGCAGAATTTGGTAATATCTGGCCATTAAGGAATTCCTATCCATGCATCTTTCCCCCTTTTTACAAAGCGAGTGTGATTGACCTATAGAAATTAGGGAAAAGATGGAAAAAAGAAATACAAAAATACCTACTTTCTTTAAGAATTCACTTTGTAAAAAGATACAAGAGAATAAAGGACGGAAGATGATGAGTAAACCACTTGAATATGGTATGAAAAATGAAGCATATAGGTAGCCTACAAAATTCTGTAGAGGATTGGGAATTTTAGATGAAATGAATAATGAAACTGATTGAGAATTCGTGAGTATGATTTAAAATTTGGTGAAATACACTAAAAATATTAGCAGAAGGATTCGTTATCCAAATACCTACACTCATCGTCCATTGAGGTTGTCATTGCTAAAAAGATCTTATTTACCAAAAAAAAAAAATTTTCTTTCGTTATTGGATGTGAATCTAATCTGAATGGAAGCATGTTTCAGTTATGACACCTACCATTTTTATAGAAAAAGTCATTTCAACCTTTTTGTTTCCTTTATTTTTTGAATATCATTGGAAAATCCTACAGTGCATGAATTTACTTCTCTTCGGATCCGCAAAATGATTAGATAGAAGTGAGAAAGCGATGCTCGTCCGAAAATCAAAATAATATTGTTCTTTACTTTCAACTGTTTTTGTTGATTTACGGTAATTTCTTTTTCTCAAATTTTTTAGTTGAGAACAAATATGGGAAGAAATCCGGTGATTTTTTTGCCCACCCATCGCAGCTACGCTGACTTTATTTTAATGGCGTTTTTATGCTTTCATTACAACGTCGAAATACCAATAGTGGTGGCTGGCATGGGTAAGGATAGTTTAATTAATAGTTATAATGAGGTTTTGATCTTCTTCTTTTCTTGCATTGATTTTTATTTTTATCATTATAATGTGGTCACGTAATTCTGCGGACAGACTTCTATGGAATGTTCGGCATGGCAGCGTTACTGAGGCAGTGTGGAGCCATGTATATGCGCAGATCCTTCAGGGACGACAAAATATATGCAGCTGTACTTAAAAAATACATTCAGACGGTGATCTCGATGGGAAATTCGCCGTTTGAATTTTTCATCGAAGGAACAAGGAGTCGGTGTGGTAAATCATTGGCTCCAAAATTCGGTACGTGAAAATTTTTTTGAAGATATCGATGATTTTCTTTCATAAAATTACCTTAGCGAGTGTGTTCCTAATTTCTATGTTTTATTCGAAAAGCTATTGAAAGCAAGTCTGGAATAGATTTTATATTATCGGGCAAATATGAAAAGAAAGCCAGTTCGGGGATTTCGTACTTACGATTCATATAGTCTTAACAAGCTCCTCTGAAACTATTTGTGAATTTCACTTTGCTCTCCTAATTCATTGCAATAATACTGTGGCAACTTCCTACCAGTGATGACGAGTGTACTTGTGTACTTGCTGGTAGGTCGTGTGGCCTGTCCCTACATTATGTAGGGCAAACACGTTTTTGGTTCGAGTTAGTAACTCACCACTACTAATTTTATTTAATACTGAGCAAGGCTCACACACATACACGAAGTCAATCTGTAGTTGTATGCCTGCGCATACCGCGGCGTCTTACAAACACAATAACCTTTTACAGTGCCTCCAGACTTCATTTCCAACCCCACAAAAAATAAAGATATCTATATTTTCAAAAATTATTATTTGATATACTTACCTATTAGGTAACTATCTCGCCTTTAACTCCTTTTTGGATTCCTGATACCACAGAAAAGCATAGATGCTAAGTATGTTGTGGAAGAGGCAGCCTACAATGGCAGAAAGTTGGAAAGTACAGTTGCGATAGGTACCTACCTACCTATCGATGTATGGTGAAGACGTAAGTGGTTTTGGTTGAAACGTTTAATAAACATGTATCTGAATATTATGACTGCTTTTGGTAGGAGAAAATAAACAATAGAAAAGCTCCATAATGGCCCATGAAAATCTACATTTAAATAAGGTTGCATATCAATCATACGATATTTCCCTCCAGGTTAGGTTGGTGTAGGGAGAGGCAGTTTGCGCGCACATGTACATTATTACCTCTTGTGTGTGTGTGTGTGTGTGTGTATGTGCGCGCGCGCGCGTGCGTGCGTGCGTGCGTGTGTGTGTGTGTGAACTAGCTCAGTGTTAAATGAGACTACATGTAGTGAACCATGTAGCCTGTGATCAGAAAAGTGTGTTTGCCCAAATATATGTAGGGAATAGCCACACAACCTACCAGTGAGTGTATAAATACACCCGTGACCACTGGTAGGAAGTTCCCACACTATTCTCCCAAAGAATGTTTCCAGGGGAAATGGATGATGTCAAATGCTTGTGAGATGCGAGTGTGGTGACTGGGAGGTTTTCACAGGCCAGTTGTCAGAGGCATCTCTTTGTCCTTATTGTTGTGAGGTGGTTGATTCTTCTTGGCAGGACACTGTAGCCATTGTCTATGAGAAGTGAAAGAGAATGAGCAGAACCTTGTGGGTTCAACACTGGTGTTGGTTGAGTGGAACTCATAAGAGTTCAATGCTAGGGAAGAAAAAGTGGAACTTTTCAGGTTTAATGCTGAGATGGAAGGATCTCCATACTCCATGGGAATTGGTTGGATCACTGGTGGAATAGGTATTCTAGGCTGGGGTTGAACCACAATTTCAGTTGCATTTAGTGGGTTCACTGCTAGAATGGCTGTAAGGTGTGCATTGTGTGCTTCGATTATCGCAGCTGCAAACCATCTAAGGTATGACATCTGCTTTTTGGTTAATCCAAATCCAGCAGAGATCAATGACTCTGGATTCAAGGGGGAAGATGGAGCACTCCATTTGTGAAGCAAGGTGCTACAATTCATTGTACTGGCATCCCCTGTTGCAGGTACTAGTGGTAGGTAAAGCCATAAGTATGTAGAGCATGCATCAAGCCTCCACTACCGGCCTTTCCAGGGCAGTTCCTCTTACACTTCACAGGTGCAGGTTTGGTGGGAGTTTGGCCTTGATTACCTGCTGCTTCAACCTGATAGGGAAGCAGTATTTGAGCACTCCACTTTGCCAAGACTTGCAGTTGGTAAAGGGAAATGATATGTTTGTTGATGGGATCATCAATAACCATTGGGTTGAGCGCTGGAATTGAGCATGCTGGAGGAACTGTTACCTGCTTAGACCTGACAGTTTGAGTAGATACGCATACAGGATAAGGAGGGGAGCTAGCCACTACTTGCATGTACATCTGTGACATTTGTGGTGTCATAGATGTAGTGGTCATAGTGGTAGGGCAAGTGATGACTCGGCTTGGCTGTGGACAAGTTGTTGTAACCACTCCAGATCTGGCAGTACGCTTCATGGGTTGGTTGGCAACTGTCAAGGTTGGAGTTGTCACTACTTTGGTTTTATTCCCAGTGGAGGTTGGTCCAACCTTAGCTTTAGAGCAAGTTCCAGCTGGAGTTGCCCAAGGAGTAATTGGAACAATTAACTGCATGAGACATGGAGGTTGTCACGATATATTCGTATCATGACGTATTTATGCTGAATAAACATATTTCATAAAATTAGAAGTACAACCAAATATCCGCCTATTCTTAAAAAATACATTCTCAAACACTCATCATTTATTTCAACACTTTCAAACAATGTTCTCACCATTCCTAAATTCCTAGAATATAAATTACTGTCTACAAAATACTCCTACATATACTTATTTATCTTATATCAGCAATTCCTTCAATACACGTTTTTTGACAATACGTCTCTCCAAACTGTTCTCACGAATCATGTATTATTGTAAATTCATCACATCCTCATTCCTTGAATATGATTTCTTTCCTTTCCCTTCAACACAAATCACCCATAACTCTGGTCTAATAAAAGACAATGTTTTGGTGGTTGTACTTCAATCTCATTCTGTACTTTAGTTAGTAAGCAAACATTTATACTTGTATATTTTCATGTGCTATATTTTTTATAATGCACAACCTTATATCTTGTGTTGAATATTTTATTTGAACAATATTATTATCATTATAGAGGTGATGGTTTCTTTATTGTCCCTGCTACCATCACAATCTTGGGATCCGAGAATTTACAATTGGACACTAGCAGTTGACAAGCACTAACCATTGCGCTTATATGAGTGACCAAAGCTGTCATACAAGGCTGGAGTTCAATGGATGGGGGAGCCTCTACCAAAAGTGAGGCAATTCCTGGTCAAGCCACAGTGTGGACCAACCATGGTGGCAAATAAGTCCTAGGAACATCCAAGAGTATGGAAGGAACACCACCATGATTGGAGCTGAGGGATTGCCCCAACTTGGTAGAGATGGACTCTTTTTTGCCAAGACCAGGTCTCCATGCACTCTACACTTTTGGGAATGCTCAGGTCTGATGATAGTGTCATTGTGATCAGTGAAGCTATAGTAGTTGGCAATGAGGCTGTTACCATAGTTGTAGCAACCTTCAAAGATCTATTACCTGTAGACAGTACTTCACTGAGAGGATCATTGACAAAAATGTCTATACACAAGAGAAGAGAGCTGTCTTTGAGATTAAACCATGAATTGAAATTGATCGAAGCAGCTGGAGTGGAAGAAGGAGGTAAGGGATCTGACTGGGGAGAAATGGTGGATGCTGTTGAGAAGTTAGAGGCAAGATTGCTGCAGTTTGCAAGAGATGGATGGTGAAGAAGAAGTTCTTCCTCTGCCTCCGATGGATTGTTGATAGAATGTGGGCTTTGTACAAAGGCTTCAATTGGATCAACAGTCCTGCCTGTTCTGAAGAGTGCTTCTCTCCATCTGTGCATATATAGGTCGAGCATGTCAAGGTATCTGTGAGTATCAAAGTACAAATTTTACTGGCCCTTTCTTGCGTTGATCTTACTGCCTTTCTTTTTGTAAACACAAACAAAGAGGAAGGTGCAATAAAGAATGTGATGCTGATCCTATTTTAGTAAGCTGATTACAGGCAGTCCCAGGTGTTCTTCATTTGGAAGGAGGGGATGCAAGTTTGTCCGACAAAGTTGTGTTCTCTCTAATGTGATTCTCAGAATTTGTTGTTTGTGAATTTGAGTCAGTGTCAGTAAACAATTTGATTAGTGTGTGATTGTCAATTGGAGGCCCAATGGGTGGTGTTATATTATCATCTCATTCCATTGATAATAGGATGATATCAAGTGCATTGTTGGTTAGAAAATTCTCAGAAGGACAGGTTTTCATTTTTCAGACAAATTTGTCCTTATAGTGTTAATTGATTTCTCGATGTTTCGACCAAACTTATTTACATTTGATAGATCAACTGGAGGAGAAGTCGCTGTTATGATCAAATCTCTCAATTGATTGTGCCTGTTTGGTTCTGAATTGCTATTGTGTTTAGGTGAAGCAATTGGGATCAAATTTTCTGGCTGCTGTAGATCAATGGGATCTTCTACCCACTCTGAGTCATCAATGTTGGCGCTGTTTTCTTCTGTGTTGTAGAGGTAAGCTGGTTTGAGGTAATCAATGGAGACCTGGTTGCATTTGCCATGCAAGTCGATCTCAAACTATTTTTCTGCCCTGTCTGTAACAAGGTAAAGTCCATTGTACAAGTCAGCAGGGATGTAGGTCTTAGGATCTCGGTGGGAGTGTGTTTATCGAACAAAAGTGTTCGGGCTTTTGCAAATACGCTTGACTAATGATACCAATGTCAGTAGGATGGACACTAACTTGTGAGCTGTCTAAAGAAGTCAGCCAGTAAGCCTAGTCATTCATTCTAGATTAGCTGTGTTGGAGAGATGCCAAGATCAGAAATGATTGTCCCAATCATAGTTGTATAAATGGGTGAGCAGCAGGCCAATTGGCAAGTGGAGAGTCTTGGTTGTATTCCATGATCATGGCTTTGAGTGTGTGATGCCAGCGCTTTAATTTACTATTGGACCAAGAATGATACACAGTACTTGAGACTTTATATATGCCAAGCCTCTGTGCAATAGTAAAGAGTATGCTTTTGAACTGACATCCTTGGTTAATACTTTACCTCTGCAAACATATCAAGCCATTTGCAGTTGTACATAGGATACTGAAACTTTTTATTACAATGTTTCTGACTGAAGAAAGCTGATGGTTGGAGAGTCTTCTCATCATGTTGGTAGAGTGCTGCTCTAATCACAAAGTTGGATGTATTGGTAGTAAGGATAAGCTGTTTGGTTTCATCTGCATGCACCAACAATGCTGCATTAGCGAGTGCCTACTTCAAGTCTTTGAAAGCCTTCTCAATTGCAATGTTCCAAATAAGAGAGGTTTTATTCTTCTTATTATTATTATGAATCAATGCGATCAGTTTGCTGGAAATGTGGGGGCAATGTTTGATTACATTCTGGTAAAAATGTTTCATTCCCAAGAACTTTTGCCGTTCATGCACATTCTCAAGCTTGGAAAAATTGAGAATGGCTTATACGTTCTAAGGGGTGGGCACAATACTAGCAGTGTTAACTAAATGGATAATAAATGTGAGTTTGGATCAACAACATTCTAATTTAGCAATATGTATGGTCAAACCAGCATGATAGATATGTCCCACGACTTCCATAACATGGTGCTTGCGCTCCTCTTCATCAGAGGATGCAATAAAAATATCATAGATGTATGTATAGGCATTGTCAAGATCTTGCAGTAATCCAACAATGTATCACTGGAAGGTCTGACCAGAGTTTTGCAAGCCAAATGGCATGAATGGAAATTTATAGAGTCTGAATGTGTAATGACCATGGCATTCTTGATGCATCCAGGTGCTATGGGGACTTGGTTGAACACACGGACAAGATCCAACTTTGTGAATATCTTTTCTCCAGCAAGGCAAGAATCAAAATCCATGATGTTGGGTACTGGGTATTTGTCTGGTTTGGTGCTTGCATTCAGAGTGTGGTAGTTGCCAAGCATTTGCCAAGTTGAATCTGGCTTGAGAGCCATGTGCAATGGTGATGACCAGGCACTTTTTAATGCGCGACAGTTTTCACATTGAGCATCACTTGGAAAGTGAGGCGAGCCACCTTCAGCTTTTCAGGATGCAGTCGACAAGTAAGGGAAGAGATAGGTTGACCCATGGTTTTGATCTCTTGGGTGGTGTCTGTTGGTGCTATCCTTGGTCAATGGCTTTCCACACCTGTGATACCAGGGAACTTCAACAAGAGAGTGTGGAATTTATCATCAAGGTTGGTGTGTGACATGAATATTGAAAAGTTGATTTATGGAGCAGGTGAACTGCTGACACTAAGTCTGGTGTGGGCATCAAGAAGTAAGTGTTGGCCTATATCTGGTAATAGATGAAAATGGGTGAGAAAATCACCCCCTAGTATTGGATAGGTGACATCTACAATTATGAATGCCCACTTGAAATCATGCTGGAGACCCAGGTAAAGCTGGACCATCTGAACTCTGTAAGTTGCAACCTAAGTGTGGTTTACAGTGTAGACTTGGAGTAATATCTTGTGTCTCAAATCTTCCTTGGATGGTGGGATTACAGAATCCTCAGCACCAGTATTGACAAGCAAGGAGAGCTGACTGATCACATCCAGTATGGAAAATCAAACTTGACTGGAAACAAGAATCTGACCTGCCAAACCAGTCTCATTCTCTAGTTTTCTGATTGATTGTCTTTGGCAAGAGATGATGAATGACATTTCTACCAGGTGCAGGGGGGTTCTGAGCAATCTGGGCCTTCTCTGCATACTTCTTGTGGTACCAGCAGTATCCATTGCATTGACAGATGAGAGAGCAAGATTTGGATGGTAGTTTACCATCGATAAGTTGAATTAACTTCCAAGATCAAGACCTTGAATGACAATGAGAATTAGACTTAGATCTATCACTTGATTTTGTGGTCATGGTAGCATCTCTGATTGAACAATTGATTGTTGGGAAGGGAGTGGTTGTGGGATGGCCTGAAAAAGGAATCAACCAATTTCTGCTCTAACAACTGCTTTAACAATGATGTGATCTCGGATAGTTTGGAAGATGCACTGGTGGAAGGAGAGCTGGCTGCCAGAGCTGTGAGGGATTTAATGGTGGCTAGGGCTGAGATTGCTGTGTCTGTGAACTGCAATGTGAGAGGCTGCTCAAGGGCAATAACTTTGTCAGCAGTGGTGGCAGCTAATTGTGAGCTTGCTGGATGTTGCGTGAAAAATGATTGTTGGGTCACTGATGGCAAGCTATGATAAAGTAGACTGAGGATGATGGTATTGTGAAGGTGACCATCATTGAGTTGCACCAGTCTATGCTGGAAGGTCCTTGGTTTCTCTTCTGACTCATGGACTGTTTGTTCCAGAAGTTACCATACTTGCATGTTTTTGAGGGTGAAAACTGCTCAGGAATAAATTGGCAGAGGTTATTCCAAGTCTGCTGGGCAAGATTGGTGCTGTACAGTAAGTCAGAGACTATGTCAGCTACCAATGGTTGGATAAAACCTAAAATGGCGAGAAACATCTGGTGTTCCAAGACATTACCAAGGGCTTGCAGCAGGTTCTTGATCTGTTGCAGCCATAACTGAACATTCCTCGCATTAAACTGAGTAGAGCAGTTAACATGCAAGGAGAGGCTGGGGCCACTGCCAAAATATTTGCTGTTATGTTCATGGTTGAGGTTGATCACTGCTGAACAATGGCAATAGGTTGAGCAGGGTATGTTTGATACTAGTCCGCAAGAGCAGCTGTCTTGACACCCCCTCCAAGAATCATGGAGGATGTCTGGATTGTGGTAGAGTGGACAGCTACTGACAACAATGTGATCCTCGTGATACTCAGGGAAGGTGTGAACATATTGGTAGGTACATCAATGTCTTTGACCCTGGATGATCTTCCACTCTCCTGTGTTTTCAAGGACCCAACAATGGGGAAAAGAGAGCAGATTAGACTATTGAAGGTCTGTTGGTTTGGTTGCCATTGATCTATTTGTGGAGAGGCAATGTCATTAGGGCATTGTAGAACTTGAGGATGTCTGTCCAAGTTTCTCCAGTTTGAGTTGGTGCTTGATGGTTGTCTTAACAAAGAGGAAGCAGAGCTATAACCTTCTTGATGGGCTGCTGGCTGACAAATAAGAAGGAGTTTAAGAAATTTCAACCTACTTAATTAGTAGTCATGATGATAACTGAACTCAGTTCACATGTTGGGATAACCACTTGTAGGGTGTGTTGATTAACACTTGTGCGCATGTACAATTACTCCCTCATGTATGTGTGAGACTAGCTCAGTGTTAAATAAGACTATCCGTGTGAAACATGTAGTCTATGAAACAAAAAGTGTGTTCACTCTAGTAAATGTAGGGACTGGTCTCACAACTTACCACTATGTGTACAAATATACCTGTCACCACTGGCAGGAAGTCTCCATAGTAGATATGTGCATAAATTGCTTATCTCTTTGGTGATATATGCAGGTTATTTTATGTTCTCGATTTCAAATCTAGTACCAGGTTCACTGACCTTTGCTTGGATGTGGAATGCAGAAAAAATTTTGTTAATTTTATTCAAGCTGCTGAATTTTGCAAATATATTTTTATAACATACCTCAATTCTCGAGAATAAAATTAAAGATTGATACTATATAAACTCATTAATTCATTTGTCATTCATCATAATAATCATACGCAGTCTGGGCCTACCAAAATTTGTGAATAAAACTGTAACTCTCCATTACTTTTAGCCAGGTGAATTTTTCATCATTAATTGTTATTGCTTACTACATTGATGGATAGATTGAGATGTTCATATTTCTGTTCAACAAATTTTCTAAAACTTGTGATCTATCTAAATTGTTTTTTCATATCCTAAAACATCTTTCCAGTAAATTTCAATAACATTGTTGGTCTAGTTCTTCAGAATGTTGTTATATACATACATACATTCATACATGTATATATATAACATATATACATACATAAAATGTTGATAAAATCGAGGTTTCAGACCAAAGTAAAAAGAAAACTTGAATTTCTTATGACACGATCTTTATTTACAACTGCCGTTATCGATGTTTAAACATGGACAAATCATCATTACAAAAACATTTGACAAATTGACCAAACAGGCTGTACATAAAATCAAGATAACAAAATAATCTAAACAAAATATGATTTATCACTCCTAAAAAACTTATAACAAGCAGGTTTGTTAAATGACAGAGATCAAAAACAACACCTTCCTTCAAACCTGTGAGATTAACTTGCAATCTGTTCAAATTTTATTTCAATTTACAGTTGCAGATAACATGACTTATCTTAAAACATTTAATCAATTTACTATTACTATTATTATTGGGTGATGAATTACTATAATTCGACTCATTATTATTAGTACGATTATTATTATTATTATTATTATTATTATTAATTATTATTATTATTATTATTATTATTATTATTATTATTATTATTATTATTATTATTATTATTATTATTATTATTATTATTATTATTATTATTATTATATTATTATTATTATTATTATTATTATTATTATTATTATTATTATTATTATTATTATTATTATTATTATTATTATTATTATTATTATTATTATTATTATTATGACAATATACATTATTATTACTATTATTACTGTTACCATCGAAGTTTCAATGAATTCCAGATTTCACACTCTGGTCAAAGTACCACTGGCCATTCCCAAATTGGTTAGCTATCATCACCAACTGCGACTCCAAAGTTTTCAGAGTTTGTAGACCCACGAAGCTTTGTATATTCATTCAAGTGTTTCAATTTTATTTGCTCCAGTTCCAGACCATTTTTTTTAGTATTGCCACAACAGTGCTATAACTCAACGGGAGTGACATTAGTAGCTGCTCAATGATGTCCTGTTTTGAGAGAACTGTATTCATTGATTTTAACTTGACCACAATTTCTTTGAAATGCTGAAGATGATCCTCCATATTTCCACCATATTTCAGGCTCAGGTTCAGCCATTCACAATTAAGCAGGATCTGGCTTACTGTACCAGACTTAAGATATATACGATCAAACTTTTTAATTATTTTATTTGGTTTGGTGGTATCCTGAGCATACTGTGAATGCAAATCACCTAGGAAACAAAGAATTAACAAGGATAATTTATCGGCTTTCTTACGATAGTTGCATCAAATATTTCCCACCTGTGTCCAATTCAGCATCTCCACAAGTCTCTCTCCAAGAACCATCATGAAGAGTTGGAATCTCCAGCCATTGTAGTTGTGTCCCATAAATCTACTCAATATGCTGCCACGTTCCAACGCATCTACCTTCTCATAAAAAGGCTGGGCCTCCGCCTTTATTCACAAAATTTACAAATGAGAAACACAAACTAACAATGTGCTAGCCCAAAGGAGAGCCAATCACACACAAACTTTCCATGGTGTCACTCATTGAAGCAATTGCTAAGAGGAGGACATTAACATAAAAATATATAGAATGAATTATTAATTTTAAAAAATACATCACAATCATCATAAAGGTTAGGGACATATCTGGGTCCATAAACTTTTGATAAAATTCAGGTTTAAGACCTAAAAAAAATGAAAACTCAAATTTCTTACGACCGGATTTTTATTAATAACCGCCATTATCGACATTTAAACATGGACCAATCATCATTATAAAAATGTTTGGCAAATTGACCCAACAGGCTATACATAAAATCAAGATAACAAAGCAAACTAATATAAACAAAATATGATGTCTAGCTACTAAAAAATTTATAACAAGCAGGTTTTCCAAATGACGGAGATCTAAAACAATATATGTATACATACATACATACATACATACATACATGCATATTATTGCTCCTATTATAGTATGAGATATAATAAAATTTAATCCTATGTTTTGTATATTGACATTGGAAATGTTTAACCTGAGGTACATATTAAAAACATGACGTCATGTGCAACAAAAATGTGAAAAATGTAAACAAAACCAAATAAACCATAATTTTTTTATTAGTGTGCATGTGTATTTGATTGTATTCATGATTCAACACCACACACAAAACCGAATTCTTTGTTTCCCAGCTCAACGAATTTGGCAGTGTTACCCTAATATGAAAACTCTAACCATTAGAAAAAATAGGTTTTTGAAAATTATAAAATTAAGTAGTCATTAAAAAGTTACTAAAACATTATAATAAATATTTGTCCAGAATTACTTTCCTATTGGTCCAAAATTAGGCATTTCATAGCCAAAATAAAACCGGAAATAGTGTTACCGGATGTACCTTACGACCTATCCACACCAAAATTTATAGCAAGTTATAATAAATCATAGTGAATATGTGTTTCAAATTTCGTAGCTTTTGGTTGAAAATTGAAAGTTTTATAGCCAAAATAAAAATGAAAATAGTCATACTGTACGTACAGTATGGCCAATCCGCACCAAAATTTATACCAAGTTATAATAATTCATAGTGAGTAAATCTTTCAAATTTCGTAGCTATGGTCAAAAATTGAAAATTTTATAGCCAAAACAAAAACGAAAATAGCCGTAGTGGAAGTTCCCTACTGCCAATCCGCAACAAAATCAATAGGTCAGGTCCTTGAGTTAGTACTAATGTTTGTTCCAAATTATATGACTCTCAGATTAAAATGCGACCTGTACCGTGTTAACAAGAAATTGTCTTATATATATGAATTTGAGTTATTAGTGTCAAAATTTTCTTAGGGTTATGAAACGAAAATCGTACCCACCCCCAGGCCCCAGATCGTTCCATCTCGCAAAGATTAATTAGTAGATTTTCTATAGAAAACCTACTTACAAATGAAAGGTGTACGTTTATTTAACAAAATGAAAATTAAATACAAACATCATTTCCAATGTATCCTTGACTGTGCAAGAAATGCAAATCGTGGAAATTTTTATCCGCATTTTTTGCAACATTCACAACATTTTAATTTAGAAAAAAACTGCTCTTTCACTATTCGATTTCTCAGTTATTATTTAAGCTAAAAAGCTGGGGTTTTTGTATCATTGAAAAGAGGAGAAAATTTTACTGAGTTCTCTAACAAAATTAATTTTTTTATCGCCATTAGTTTTCCACAAATCGGCCATAAAAAGACTGAAAATTAATGAGAAATTTGCCGTTTTTTAATTGGTCATATATTTCAAAAACTAATTATTGTAGAAAAAAATTTTCAGCGTTGATACCCCCTACTTTTAAGTAGGGCTTGTAACCAAAACGTTTTTGAGGTTATTGGTTACCAGAAACCAATAAAAAGGTATATTGGTTACTGGTTATTGGTTATTGGTTATAAGTTTATATATTTGGTTTCTGGTTATTGTTCTGGTTAACCAAAATAGCTATTTTGGTTATTGGTTGTGGTTGTTGGTTATTGGTTATTGTTTTTTTTTTTTTCTCCAGCTTAGACTTCCAATATTTTTTAGTGTGTGAATGAATCAGCTGTTTTATAACAATGAGCTATGTTTGTCTAGCGTAATTTAGTGAGAGGTTACTTTCTCACATTTTTATTCTGAAAACCAAGTTAATATATTTTGAAATGTGAAAATTTATGCTCAAAATTTGAGAAAAATTTTACTCTATTTATCCTTAAAAACTCTGATTAGTCATCAGACCACCATTCTCATATATAAAATTTTTCAAGTAATTAGATAATCTGGAGCTAGCCTTATATAAAAAACATACAAGATGTGACTGGCACAATGTTCACCCCAATTTAACTCATTTACATTAATTAATTGGACTATGGTCTCACTATCAACTATCAAGATAAGTATCTAACAGTAAAAATATTTTGAAGAGCAAACAAATCTATAGACAGTCTAGTTGAACTCCATCATGAAGTAAAATAATGTATGAAAAATAAACTTAATTTCCTTTTAAAAACTATAAACAATGATTAGGTACAATAATGAACAAATTAATTATAATTATTTTTAACAGGATCTTGATGATTTACAGTTTAATCTCTCAATAATTTTTTGACTATTTTAAAGTTATTACGAACAAATATTATTGTTTCTATATTCCTTTTAACTAAGGAAGTATGTAGTAGATTTAGTATAAATTTTACATTTGAAAACAAATGCTCAATAGATACCTCTGTGAGAGGTACACTTAACAATACAGCTGAATCCAAGTAAATAGTCGGGTACACATTTTGTTTGTTTTTCCAAATTAAATTATATCTTCCAATGATTTCATAGGTGGTTCTCGGCTATATTGAATCAGTTTATCTTTGATGTGGAATTTCTTCTCTTTGTTAATAGATTTTACAGAATTTTTATTTATAAAACTATAGGTCCACATCTGTAAAAGGTTCAGTAAAATTTGATTTTGGATCCAGTATTTTCTCATTGGTAGCATCAGTTGCATCAGTATCTAAGAAAAAATAAAATTTAACACCTTTAATTAATTACGTTGATTTTATTTTTGTTTATTTTTAGCTATTTCTTCAACAAAATATATCAAAATTGAAAAGTAAATTTTTACTTTTGAATTGAAATATTTTTGCATTTTTTTTTCATGAAAAACTATTTTGGAGGAGACAGTTTCTATTTTTCAAACCACCGGCACACTATTTAACAAAAACCACATCATTTTTGCTAAATAAAATTGAGACATATATTAACACCTATAATTCAAAATTTTTTACTTTTTGAGAGATTCTGAAGTCTATGAGCTAGATTTTCAATATCTGCAGTGATAGTTTTTCAACGATGCACTTATTTCAAAAATAAATTCACTACTAAGAATTAAAGAATAAATGTATAAGATAGTGATGGTGGTTAACAAATGGTGAAATGATGAAACCAGTCGTGTACATACCACATGGTATAGGTATGTATACCTAGTCGAGTAGTAGATGAACAATGTAGGTATCAAAAAATAGAGCAATAAAAAAAGGTTCGAGTCTATTGACAAATTGTAAAAGGATTTGTTCTGGTAGATATTATTTTCGAATCAAAAACCTGAGAGTCCCAGTTTTGAAAAAATTTTACAAAATTCTTACCTGAATCTCTGTTGAAGTTTGCATCACCGACATTGTATATTTTCAGTTAGGTATCATTCATTATATATAGAGAAAATCGTATAATGGTATATTCATATTCGCCTATTTCTTTGTAAAAGTTCAAATTTCTGAAATGTGTTTTTCTGGAAACTCTGCATCATTATTACTAGTTTCCTTTCTGATTACTGAAAATTATATTTTTCTTATTCATTACCAACAAAATTATTTTGATAAAAATAATTTTTAGGCTGTCCAGTTGAAAGTTCCTTATTGTTTTTTCTACATTTTTGTTAACATCAGAAAAAGTAAGAACACAATTTTGAAGGGGAGGGGGAGGGAATACAAAGTTCAAGTTGAGAAATCTTGCAGTCGCCTCTCTATTAGTAGCACTCAAATGAAATTTATGTTTGCCAGCACCATGATAAAATCTCCGTGAAAATCACAAAATTGTATTACCTAACTATGTTCGATATCTTTGAAAAAAAGTTTGAAACTAGTTCTTTAAAGAGGCTTTTCAATATTTCAACGTAAAACTAAATTTTTTTTTTTAAACGTACAAAATTTCTTGATCTAAATGGCAAATAATATTTGATGAAGAATCAATCATCTACTTTCTACGAGTATCACACACAATTTTTTGCAACCCTCTCCTCTCCCCAAACAAAAAATTAATAAACAAATAAATAAATAAATAAATAAATAAACAAAAATTATTTTTTTATAACCAAATAAAAATTAATAATTTTTCGTTTTTTCAATTGAAAAATCACCAAACCCCTTTCACTTCCTAACAGCAGAAAAATAACGCAAATTAATTTTTCAGAACCAAAAAACTAACTTAGTAATATTACGTTACAAAAAAACAAAAAACTGAGGAAGTAGTCGAGCAGTGCAAGAAAGTGATCCATCTGTATGAGAAATTCAACTCAAAAATGCGTACCTATGTTCCACCCCAACAATATTTTTTATATCGTATTGAAATTCGTTGCTTTTTGTGTAGTCAAGGGACATTAGAAAACGTATTTTTAGTTTAGGGGTTGCAAAATAAATTGTTTGATAGCTATATTCAAGATATCTTGAGTTTCCCTACATCACAGAACTAACACAGAAATCAAAACTGAAACTGTTGGGTGGAACTGAGAACTAAACTTCAACAAAATATGTGCAGAACTAGAACTTCATGGATAGTATTTATTTGAATTTTCTTAAAATCATGCGAAGTGCTGCGAAAATCTAGACCCTATGTTTCAATAATGAAAAAGGCTCCTTGATAGTGTAGATATTGTATCTTGAAAATCTTGTTTCATATTTTCTCATCACTGACAAGGCAAACTCAACTAGATACATTAGGGATCAACGCATAAAGTTTTTTTACTGCCTTCATATTTAGGTATATCCAATGGAATTACAATTGAGTGGATAGGGAGTGTTCACCCACACAAAGGTTTTTGTCATTCAGCAAATTTGGTAAAAAAACTTGACAGTTGGCAAAATTGGTAGTTAGCACCATCACTCATAAAATGAGAGAAATCAACTTCAGCTCAGCAGAATTTCTTTGCTAGAAAACCTAAGTAGTTTACTAATTCATCCACAATTTAAAATCTGAAGTTCATTACTGCGATGAACACGAAATGTCAAATTTCTTAGAATTATGAAAAAAATTGTAGTTTTTTCAAGGTCATGGAAAAAATTTTTTATCAGCTTTTGTTGAAATAACTAAATCATTTGACACCAAAATCTTACCAAGTCTGGTTCTTCATGAGGACAACTTTTTATGAAAACTTCAGCTCAATTCCTTTTTTGGTTTTCTAAAAACATTATCAAAATATTTTCTCCAGGAACTTTTTCTTTTCCAGATTTCTCAAAAACTATTAAACAAATAGGCAATAAACTCCTACGAAACTTGCACATTCATAAGAACAAGAAATGTATCATGAAACGCAGTTTTCTCAAAATCATGGGAAAACCACCTTTCCAGGAATTTTTGTTTTCATATTTTCTCAAAAACCATTAAACCAATATACAACAAACTCCCATCTCCGATATAATGACTATCTTTTCTGAAAATTTTAATAGTATTCCTGAGGTAGTTTTTTCAAAACCGTGAACACAAATTTTAGATGGTATAATTATAATTACGACTGTAGGTACCTATATTTACACATTGAAAAAAATTGGGTTAGAATAGGAAAATAGTACCAATAATTTTCTTTTCTCATGAAATGGATAAGTTTCATCATTCCCAATCCTAATTATTTTACAAGGTCAATTTTAATACCCTGTTCTCAAGCAAACTAGGTACAATTATTTCCAGTTTAAAATTTTTTGAACTGACACCCCCTAAATAAGGAAGTATCAGAACACCCCTGGATATATCTTCTTTGTCAATATATAAAAAGGCTACACTGAGTTTTTGACTGTGATAGATCTGGGTCCATATTGAGAAATTTGTAAAAAGTAAAGTGCCTACATTTTTTGAATATTTTTTCCTTTAGAAAGCTAAAGTGATACAGTTAAAGGTCCACTTTTGGATAACTAGTTTATTCTCTGTTCAATCCTACAGATTTATTTTTCTGTCAGTTCTGTGAAGACTAAAATGTAAAATATATTGATCACGATTGATGTTTCAAAAAAGAACAATTTGAAAAACGTTTTGATAAAAAAGGAATAATAAGACACATTAGGAATGTGATACGAATACAATCCATTCATTTTCAAATACGATCAATTCATCTGCAGAAGAGAACTTTTCATTAGAACTTACTCGCAGAGATGGGTTCAAAAATTCAGCATTTTTTAATTTTGATAAAAAAAGTGGTCTTTTTTTGAAGTTTTAGCCTTGAAAATTGAACTTCTTTCTCAAAAAATTAATTCTTCAATTTCCTAAATCAAACATCATCATATTATTAGAAAGAGCTAGTGAAAGTTTTGCACTCCCTTTCATATCTAACAAAGCTGCCTACTGTGTATCAATTAATCGAAATGGTTTTATTTTATTTTTTGTACTTATTTTCATTGCTGTTTTACTGTTTTACCCCAGTGTCAAGAGGATATTTGAATATAAAGTGGTGAAAAGGGATGGTTGGGATCTGGTATCCAAGTATCTCCTGGCATGAATTTTTCAATCAAACGAAATATACAGATGATAAAGATTATATTAATAATCTACTAGTAAATAAGGAAATTAAAAACAATTTTTTGATAACAAATAGATTTTTGATTTAAATTGTTGGTAATGGTCTCAAGAATGATATATTGAATATCCCAGCTTGACCCCTTGTGCTTAATTTTATAGGGGGCATAAACCATGCCAAGTAATTGTTTTTTATTAATAACACCAGTAAAAAAGCTGCAAAACAGTTAATTGATTTAGGGTTTCTAAAATTTTTTCTTTCTCGAAAAATTATGTTGGGGAAGGAAGCTCAATATAGGCTCCACTCCAGTTTCATATATGGGTTGGAAAATGTGTTAGTTGCAAGAGCCTGTATATTTAGCATTCTGTGTTCACGTGTATTAATATATTAATAGAGTGCATTCTTGATATTATATATTGGATGTTAAAATGTTCTGTATGAAAAAGTATCTTAGTTAGCACAAGATTTGTTGGAGATGAAGAGGTTTAAAGTAAAAATTGTTAGAATACTTTTTTATGTAAAATTATTAGGAAAATGATTTTTATTCAAAACTTTCCACAAATAAGTCAGCATTTTTGATATATTTGCAAAAAAACATTTTTAGGGTGGTATATGTATATCCCTCAAATATTTACAGTGAGGAATGGGGATAGGATTTTTGATCTTCTGTTTTTAAGTAAATTACCAAAAATTTTAATCTGAATCATGGAAATCCTGCTTGTTGTCAACAAATTTTTTTACATAAACATTTTTCATGTAATTTTCAACTACGATATGGTATGCTTGATTTGTAATGATATAAATATTAAAATGAAAGAAGAAAATGAGAAAAAAAAGAAGATAATCATATTTGTATTTTTTTTTTCACTCCCAGGAATAACGTAACACGGTATAAAATAGTTCTAGTAGTTACCATAATAGTAAAAATTGTATGAAAAAAGGCCGCTTTTTGCAACAAAGTAAAAGATGAAAAGAGCAATGTACCTACCTTTTTTTTATGTAGGTTTTCTACAAAAATCTGTGTTTATTACATCCATTTATGTTCCTATTTTGTCGGTTCAATAGCTCTAAAACGTCTAATTTTTGACCAAAGCTTACAAAATTTGAAACAAATATTTACTATAATCCATTTTAACAAGTAAAAACCATTAAGTTTGGTTCGAATTAACCAAACTGTACTAATTCAGATATGTTTGATTCAATTTTGATTTTGAACTCTAAAATTTATACTTACTTTTCGATCATTTATATTGGTAGCTACGAAATTCAGCACAATCATTATTAATTTTATGATCCATTCTACCTTGTTACCAGTTTCAATTAAAATTATTTGGTTTATGAAACCTACATTTTGTAGTGGAGTGATTGCTGCGTTAGAGATTTTTCTTTCTCCTAGCTGAAATACAGTTCTTTCTCTTCATTCTTCTTTTGGAAAAGAATTAAATAAAAATTGTTTTTCTTTTCATTCTTCTTTTGTAAAAGAAATAAAAATCGAAAGGAACAGTTTTTATAACTAGGTTGAAAGGAATAGATCCAATAAAATTTGATACACTTCCTATATATATCATACTGGATAGTGAAAATATATGACAATTCAATAGAATAGATAAAGCTCTCTTCTTGTACCTCTTTTTTATTGTCTTCTAGTTAAATAAACAACCAGAGAACTACCTTAACCTCTAAAACTCATAAAAAACACGTACAGCTTCAATTTTTTTTAGTAAATGTACAATATAAAAAATTATCCGAAAATTGGTGCATTTTAACACGTGAACAGATCAACAGAGAAGTGTAAACAATACTATCGATCCTTTTTAAGTTTAGAATAAATATATTGTGTAGTTTGTCTGGATGTAGGTTACATTCAATCGCCACCTAAGTAAAATTGCATGTGAGGGGAGGTCTTGAGAGTTTTGATTTCCCTTATCGAAGAGAAAAAAGGCTTGGCCTACAAAAATTTTGTATTTTTATCAGTTTTGGTTATTTTTGTTGTACTAGGGGGTTGAAAAGAGCACTGAGAATGTCATTGAAAATTTATTAATATATCTAGGTATATGGCCTACATATAAAGGGGCATTCACCACTTCCTTGTTTGGGGGTGTCAGTTTAAAAAATTGCCTACTGGTAGTAATTGTACCTAGTTTGCTTAAGAACAGGGTATTAAAATTTACTTTATAAAAGGATTAGGAGAGGGGATGATGAAACATATCTATTTCACAAGAAGATGAATATATCGTATTTGAAAATGCATTGAATGTATTCGTATTACATGCCTAATGTGTCTCATTATTCCTTTCTTATCAAAACGTTTTTCAAATTGTTCCTAAAATTCTAAAAGAGCTAATTTTTGTATCATAAACAACTTGAAAATATTATCAAGCAAGGGTGGAATTATTTCCATCACCAATTGATAGGAAAATTGTTCACTGTTATATAATTATGCTTAATAGAATTTGATTTGTTAGAAAGAATCTTTGTATTGACATAGTAACTCCTTAAGAATTGAAAAAAATTATAAAGGTCTCAAATTAAATACGTTCATGACTTCCTACAAGAAAAAATACCTCTTCCACACATTAACTATGGTAAGTGTGTATTTTCTAGAAGCGTCAAATTTTATAATGACTGCCACTCAAAAACCAGTTGAACAATTTTGCTCAAATTCAATGTTGAACCACTAATAGTCTCTAATTGCCATAAAAATTTCTAGCAAAAATCTTTTTATTTACAGGAGTAATTGCAAAACTTGGAGAACCCCTCCCTCGAAAACTAGAGATAAATATCTTTTCAGTCATTTGTTAAAAATTGTTTTGAAAAACTTTAGGCAGAAAACACAAAGTGGCTAAATAAGTCAATTTTGTGATTTGTTCACTTGTAGAGTGAAATAAGTAAATTTAATACATAATAAGTATTGATTAAAAAAAAAAAAAACCATGCTAAAAAATGTAGGTTTTTTTGACAAATCATAAATAAATAAGTTTATTGAAAAACTATAGGTAATATAAAAATAACATAGAAGAATGTTGTGTATAAATTACATTTAAAATGAAATTTCAAGGAAATTCATAATGAAGTGAAAGGATGAAGTGTATTGTAAAGTTATAAAATATAAACGCAATTTATTAAATTATTTCTTACTAAATTAAATAAAAACAGGCCTGCTTCCATCTAGCTTCTTTGGTTTATCTGGACTACAAATTTGTTTACCTATTAACAATAGTTTAAGATTTTTTTAAATCACCTCTAGGCATGAACCACTCAGTGGATTGAAACAAAATTTTGTAGAATGTAGAAATATAATATATTCAATGTATGCACCAAATTTTGTGCCTGTTAGTAGAAAATTACACTTTAAAAACATTAAATCTCCTAAAATGTAACTTAATAGAATTTAATAGATGAACCATAGAGCCGATCTCAACCAAAAACAGTAGGCTTTGTCCTTGTGTAAATTCAAATAAATTTACCAAATTTCAAAACTGTCCAATAAAAACAACGACTAATACCGATTATCCAGTTCAATAGAAAGTGTATATTATATGTATATATATGAATTTCAGCTGATAATGCTAACATTTTTCTGGAGTCATGAGACAAAAAACAAACCTGCCCTCACCCTTATGTCTCAATACAAGATTAGTTCTAATATGGAGAGTTTTTTTCGAAAACTTTCATAAAAATAAGAAAAACAGCTGATCATCTCAAGATCATGAAGTGGCTCCATGAAGTCAATTTTGCTGCTGCACATTTTCTAGAGGGTAGAAATTTACTTTTATGGTTGATTTTTTCTGTTTTGTCATTTTTTAATTTTTTCAACCTTTTAAAATTTTTGTTGCATATTTATTTGGAGGGCCTATTGATAAAGTTTATATACAATGTGATGTATGCATAATTATGAATGAGTGATAATGTTCCTACATTATTACAGTGAAAAAAAAAACAACCTTATTCATACCCAACCGCCAACCATATGATAAATGCATAGATGAACACGTCTTTTAAATTAGAAGTATTCTTACATTAAAGAAAAAAAACAAAAGAAGGAAAGAAAGAAAGAAACCCACCTCCACCTCACCATTGATGGCAGTAAGAACATCAAAAAAATTCGTAGAGGAAACAATGAAACTCTGGGAATAAAACACATTCTTGCGAGATAGACGAATTCTTTACCAAGGTGCCACAGCCGAATGTTAAAATCTTCAAAAAAATGATCAATAATTCAATATATTGTTCGCGGAAGGGTGTGGCTTTGAAAATACAAACGATAAAAAATGTGATAAAAAAACCAGAAAAAACCATTTCTTTTGTGTTATTGTTCAGGTTAATGGTTACAACAGTTAGTGAATTTGGTTATCGGTTATTGGTTAAGCGAGATTTTTTTGATTTGGTTATTGGTTCCCAAATCACTTGTTGTCATTTTGTTTTGGTTTTTATTGGTTATTGTTCTGGTTACGGTTTTGGTTACAAGCCCTACTTTTAAGTAACAGATTTATTTCCATCATCAGATTTCACCTAAAACGAATGAATTACGAGATAATGACGAGAGAAAATACAAGTACAAAACTGGTCGCTCTGCGTATTACGTTATATAGGTATATATATATATATATATGTGTGTGTGTGTGTGTGTGTGTGTGTGTGTGCGTGTGTGTGTGTCTACAAAGTGGTGCTTTCTGCATAATACTTCACCACCTTTCGGACATTGAATGTACACTCATATGTATATGATTTTGGTCATCTAGGATTTATTACTGGAGTGGGAGGTGAGGGGATTTAGACCCCTCTCCCAAAGCTAGTAGCTCGATAAAGTTTAGAAAATATTTAATTAGTTGTTCAGTGTATATTTTCATAGAATTTAAAGGTCGAGGATGGAAAAATTATTATTTTTCACGATAATTACATCCGTACAATGAGAATCAGTTACGTTGTGTTGAATGTTAAATACGTTTTGGGTCTGACTTAAAATTTTTGATGAACAATTTTATCTCATATTGAATTTATCCCCCAGGCATTCTAAAAACTGTCGTCAGTGCGTATACTTCGAATCGTGTCAAAGATATTACTTTCGTTCCAATTTCCATAAGTTACGATCGACTGATGGAAGACAAACTATTCGCCAGAGAAGTAATTGGTATACCAAAACCGAGAGAATCCACTACGGTAAGTTAATAGTACCTAACTTAACTTGTAGTGATTTTACCTGTGGCTTCGCTCACAGTTATATATTATACGCTTAATCGATGCAAAAGTTACCATAATAATTAAGAGTGGTATGCTAAAATGCACCACACTTTGGAGGTCAAGGAGTTATGAAGGTGAAATGTCTAAATTGTTTTCATCAATTGAAGTAGACTTTTTGGTATCTAAGTACTTTTTTTCTCCTCCAAAAAAAATTACCGTTTTTGGCTCGTACCTCAGATGCTTCTTTTTTTTATCTTTGAGGGTGATAAAAAAAAGTGTCCGGACTTCATAGTTACGAACCATCTATCAAAAATTTCAACCCTCTAGCACACTCGGAAGTATGTGATAACGGCGGTCACGGTGATTCGGACGTCTAAGAATTTTATACAATAGATATGTCTTTTATTCTAACTGGATTGTCTCCCGAACTGAGATGAAAATTTCTCTTAGAGTTGAAAGAGATTAGTTTTATCAATAAGGTAACATTTAAATTCTTTTTTCTGATTCATCTTACCGTTCAATGCCAGATTAAACCATATGAAGGCGGTAGAAATCTTGGAGTCTCGTTGTTAATATTATCTTCCAATAATACATGTTTTTAATTTTAACAACTAGTAATTCTGATCCAGTGTCACCAGACATCTAAAATACGTATTGCCCTTATTAGGCGGGGTGCCTATTCTGGCACTCTACTTATTCAGTAATCTAACGATGGGGGAAATTGATGTTTACCCTAATTTAGGCTACTTCAGTTTTGAAAAAAAAGGCATCAGTTTGAAGAAATGAAATTTAATAATTGAATCAATATGATACCTACTTTGATACATTTGTGTAAATGAAAATTACTGAATTTACAAAAAAGGTATCTGTAAGGATTAGTTGAAAGACTCGATGTCTCAATGACATTCATCACCACAAGGTTGCTAATTTGGTGCACTGCGCATTAAACACATTGTATTGCAACATCCACCCTATGATAAATTAGTAATTTATTTTTCAGGTATGTCACGATCTGGCTTATCAGTGTACATGCCATATTTTATCCATTGCTATAGCAACAATAAAATATGTCAAAATTAATCATCACACTCACACATGCATATTCTTTATGTGTGTGTCTTTGTGTGCAAGTAAGGAGCCAGTATATAATTCCACAAAATTGGCTACAAAATTGCCAGTGTTTGCCAAGGTCTTGGCTCCCCTATACCTTGTGTATATGTAGTGACCACGCAATAACTGCAGAAAACTTTATGTTGTTAGAGTATCTTCCACAATGTAAGGTATTCCATAGTAGTGACCCTGATGTGATTTTTGGCATATGTTGTGGTGTCATTTGGTATGGTGCACTTTTACTAAATGTGTGGTGCTTTGGCAAGAAACTCGCTTACTAACCAAAAGTAAAAATAAAGTTTTTACCATTTTATTTTTACTTTTTGACAAAAGATACCTTGTTGTCAAAGTTTTTGTTAACTAAGTGTGACTTTAGACCCCTTTTGAAATATACTTGCTGGGAGGAACAAAAATAGACCCTGGAGAATGCAAGTTTGCCTCATCCTCCAACATTCCATCTTCAAAACATTCAAGGACTTTAAAGACCTCAATCTCTTAGAAAATATGAAGAGAATCAAACATCCTGAAGTGGAAAGTCTCTACAAAATCTTTGACGAGTAAAGATATAGTAACTCATCCAACAGACTTATCAAATATAGTCTGTTTTTACTTTTGGCAAAACAAATTGTGCCAAAATTCAAAGCCTTTAAGTTTCAATGGCACCAACA
>WOFM01001117.1:0-38730 GCA_011428145.1 Ericerus pela
GTTAGGTTTGCTGCATCATGTTTTTTCTGGGGTTAAAACAAATCCTAATAAGAAACCGCCTCGAGAAACAAATTCCCAATCTGAAACCATTTTCTTATTCAACAAATACCTGGGTGCCTGATATGCCACTTTTGAAACCAATATCATTGATGTGAATGCGTTATATTCATGGCAATGTCGCATTATTTGCCTATTGATATTTTTAAAAAAATTGAAGATTTTTCCTTGTTTACCTATAACTTTATCGAGAATTTATCAGATACGGCTAAGATAGGTTATTATTTCAATGTTAACATTGATTATCTTATCAACTTGCACAATGCACACAATGATTTTCCATTTTTTCATTACCGTATGCTAAAATTAGGTTTAAAACATGGATTAAAAATTAACAAAATTAATAAAATTATCAGTTTCAAACAAGGACCAGTTTTAGCGTCATATATAGACTGTAACACAAAGTTTCGAGTTGAAAGCAATTTAACATTTGAAAAAAAATTATATAAATTAATAAATAATGCAATTTTTGGAAAAACTATAGAAAATGCAAGAAAATGGATAAATTTCAATTTATGTACGTCAGTACAACAATATGAAAAATTAATATCAGCTACAAATTTTAAAGAAGCGGTGTATTTTAACAAAGACCTATTTATTGAGGAGCGACAATTCTCGAGGTTAGTAAAGTTCTAATGTACAAATTTTATTATGAAAAAATGAAAGTAATGTTTGAAAATATTCCATATACTTTATGTTATATGGATACTGATTCATTTATTTTTTCATTTCAAGATCGCACTATTACTAGATACCTTCAACAATATTCAAATTATTTCAATTTATCTGATTACCCTGATGAACATCCATTAAAAAATAAATTAAATAAAAAAAGTACCTGGTGTATTTAAAGATTATTAGGTAAAACGACGTTGAAATATATCTCATTAGCTCCAAAAGTGTATTCATTCTAAGTAGATGGTGAAAATAAAAAAGTAAAAAAAGCGAAAGGTGTGATGAAAACCATTGTTTCGCGTGATTTGACATTTGATTTATATTGCGATGCATTATTTAATAATACGAACGTTATAAAACAGCAAACTTTATTTCATGTTATTTCTCATAAAATTATAAAAATAAAACAAAATAAAGTACCACTCAATATAAATGATCAATGCGTTAAACGCTATTTTACAGATAAAATAAAAAGTTTAGCTTTCGGACATAAAAATATAATTTTATAAATTATTTACATATCTTATTATTATATTATTCTATTATTATTTTTTATACCACATATTTATAACAAATAAACTATTACAAGTAAACAAACAAATATACAGAATCTTTTTATCCGCAATCGCATACCTCATCAATCAGGCAGTTACATGATGACTTGTAATCTGAGTCCTTTTCATAATAAAATAGTTGGGAGAAAGAATCAGTGTAATATTCTTCATCCTCCAACCAATCCAGGCTACTCAGACTACTTACATCATTGAAGTTGTCGTCTTCTTAGTCACTGCTGATATCATCACTGCTGTCATCCAAATTTATTTCATCCACAAAGAATGGTGGATGTAAATCGACTACATCCACTAACAGGTTATCCACAACCTCCTCAATTATTGGATGTTGTAACTCGGGTATTTCAGCAGTCTCCAGTCCAGATAGTCGAGGTATACATATTTTCCCAGATAAAAGAATACAAAAAATATAAAACAAAAAAAATAAAAAACAAAAATGTAATATGAAACAAACAAACAAACAAACAAACAAACAAAAAAACAAATAAACAAACACAATCTAAATACTTTTTAAAATCTCCTTTGCAACTACGATGTCAAATACACATTCGAACTATCACGGGCAATAATATATATATATTTTTTAAGACATTCATTGCTTAAATTTTATCGATTCAAACCAGTAGAACTATTAAATTTCTATAAAAAACTGATCTAAAATGTTTTTCTTTTAATTTCTCCATTACTATTTCAATCAGATTACTTAATAGCGTATGAATGACTTCTTCATTTAAGCTTACTAGTCTCAATTTCGAATTAATTACCTTTCTTTTCCACTTTGTATAAATAGAAGCTTTGAAAAATAAATGCATTAATAAGGTATTTACAAACTAATGATGGAAAAAATACGAATTCTCCCATAAAAACTAAAACTTTCCATCGCAAATATGAGTAGCAAAAAATCCTTTTTCTCACGACATAGTAATTTGTTACCAAATAATATTCGAGCTATAATATGCAGAACCAGTGGTTGTGGAAAAACAAATTTGATATTTTTTCTATTAACACATCCAAATGGTTTAAAATATCAACATGTTTTTATATTATCAAAATCTTTGGAACAAGAAAAATTTTTATTACTACAACAAATTTTTGATAAAGTTACTGGTTTAAAAGATAAATTTATACACGACAAATCTGCATTACCATCTCCAGAGCAATGTCCTTTTGACTCTATAGTAATTATCGATGATATATTATGTCTCAGAGCTGACGAAAATAAAATTTGATCTTTTTTTTGTTTTGGAAGACATAGAAATATTGATGTATTTTATTTGTATCAAACCTATACTCAAATTGAAAAACATTTATTACAAGATAATGATTGTTTTTGCACGAGACAAAATTAATTTACGACACATTTACGATGAACACGTTGTACCAACTTGCACATTTGATGATTTTTGTCGTATATGTTACTTATGTTGGAAAGTGAAACGTGGATTTTTAATTATTGATAAATAAATAATATAAATAATGGAAAATTTTGGAAACAATTAGACTTTTTTTTTTATTTCTTTTTCATTCCGGACTTGATAATATCGTTAAACATGAAGAACGAAAGTAAAACTCCACAAGATACCATAGGAAACATTTCTTCTGAAATAAGTGTTAAAAAAGATTTAGCAAGATGTGCAATAAAAAGTTAATACAGCAAAATTTAAGGAAATACAGTTGTCCAAATTATGGAGAAAAACACTGGAACCTGTAACTGAACCGTTGAAAAAAATTACGACATCGTTACCTGATATAAAAAAGTCATCTCGTCCAATTCCTCAATTTCAAAATGCATTACACCCCATATGAACTATACTTAAATGTGTAACCCAGTCTTCTCCATTACACGAGTTCTTAATGATTTTTTCTCCAATTAGTGCAACTGACCCGTTACCAACTGACAAAATAACAATAACAGAAGGAAAACGGCATATAAAAAAAAGTTGAAAACTTCCCCACGAACAAATGATGAAATAAATCAGAAGAAGAAAAAGAAATTATTTCAATTTTAGAGGAACTCAAAGGAGCAAAAATAATAGCTTAAATGGAACAACTTGCATATGAATTACATCAGCCAGTTCGCAAATTTTTTCTATGTCGTCACGTTAAATTGGAAGGTATTGGCGACACATGGCAAATAGATTTAATTGATTTTACAAAGTTGTCTAAAAGGTTATTCGTGCGTATTAGTTGTAATTGATATTTTTACCAAATTTTTATGGACTCGTCCGTTAAAGCAAAAAACTGGACTGCTTGTTCCCACAGCTTTAGCTGACATCATTAAAACATCACCCTATGGATCACCTCACAACATACATGCCGACAAAGGGAAAGAATTTGTGAATGACTCTTGCAAATCGTTATATTGAAAATATAAAATCAATATTTTTCATATTTTCTCTTCTCTAAAAGGGAGTATTGTGGAACGTGTTATCCTCACCATCAAAGAAAAATTATTTCAACAATTTACGCAACAACATTCAACAAATTGGCTATCACTTTTGCAATATGTGACATCTGCTTATAATAATAAAGTGCACCGAACAACTAATATGAAACCAATAGATGTTAAAAATAAAAATGGTGAAAAAAAAATTTCCAATATATATTAACTCATAGAAACTTTAGTAAAAAATTAAAACCATGTTTTAAGGTAGGAGACGATGTTTGAATATCGAAGTATAAAAGTATATTTGCAAAAAAGTATACGGCTAATTGGACTACAGAAATTTTTCAAATAAAACGCGTGATACCCGTTATTCCATACACATATATATTAGAAGATCAAGATGGTGCAGAAGTAGCTGGAAAGTTTTATGAAAAACAACTATTAAAAATTTGTTTTCCAGATACATATTTATTTGAAAAAATACTTCGTAAGAATACTCGCAAGGGAGCAGCAATTGTAAAATTTTTCAGTACAGATAGAGAAGAAGAAATACCTTTTACAAAATTTTAGTATAAATACTATCAGAATGTGAAAATTTATTAATAATTACATTTTCTACTATAAGGTCTCAATCGCTTAAGTTGTGATTCAGTATCAGCTGTAACCAATTTTCTGAATACCTTGAATTCTAGTTTAGTAGCTTTTGATCATAATAAATTAAAAAAAGTATGCGTGGAAATGGAAAAACTTATTAATAAACTAAACAAAAGTAAACTTTCATTTGATTTGGAACGCATTGTACGAAATTTATTTGATAAGGCTGCTGGAAAAGAACACTATTTAGATGAATTTGTAGATATTCTACTAGCTACTCTAGAAAAACATGACAGAAATTTTAAGTTATCTTGCGAATGATTTCCTTTTACAATTTGTTAAACTTCCAACATCCTTAGAAACATACTGGAACGCTATTGATGATGTAAAACATATACAAAGTGACATAAAAAGCCTACGTGATTATTCTTTTGCTGAATATGATTTACTGAAAACCTTATTAATACAACTGAAAAAAGAATTACAATATCTGCGGGACAAAATGGGGATGATCAATTCTTCCTTTACTGAATTACGAGCCCTCGTTATGAAAACAAACTAATCGATCGCTGATTCCACAATCTCTAAAACTATGTTAGATGCACTGAAAACTCCCATTCCATCAACCAAGAATGATGCATCCTAATTACCTATTCACTAATAATGCAGCTATTGTTGAATATATTGAAGATTCCAATTCTCATTCCCATTCTCCATTCCCTCTTGAAGGTTAGTACAATGTAATTACTTGCTTAAAACTGCAGCTAACATTATTTTAGTATATATTCACTATGCCTTTCCTACTGTTTTCAGTGTATAAGTTTCCTCTGTCGTGCGATGTCATTGTTGAACTTGTTTTGTCTACTGTGCAAAATTTTGAACCTAGCACAGCATTCAGTGGTTGTGCAGATAACAGTATACTATTCAATTTTAAGTATTTTAGTATCACATAATTTATTTTTTATCTCCGATTGTGCTTCTTTACAAGCATCAGACTATTTGTAACAAACTGTAGGTAGTCTAACATTTTTATTTAATACTACTAAACAAGAAATACTTCAAACAGACTTATATGATTCTTCGCAACATTTTATTTTTGATCGGCTTATATTTACGGATTTGTGCGCATTAAAAGATATTTTTTCTTTAAAATTTAATGTATTAGAAAAATATAGTGTATATTCGCTCGTGCTTTACTCCCATTTTGTCAATTTTTACCCTACTCAAAATACTTCTCCTGGAATAACAGTTGCCAACTTGCTGCTCTACACTCCTACAAATCTTATACTGGATCATAAACACATATGTATAGACATGACACATTTCGATCTAATTGTGTATCAACTGGTAGACGCTGAAATTTGCCATTTTTGTAGTATAGATATTTTCCACAATGCAAAAGAATTACGTCACGATGAAGCCATTACCCTCTTGATAGAGTTCACAAGATTGTAATTATCATACTCCTGTTTTTTTTTGATATCCGAAATTTTTTCACATCAGAGGGGAAAATGTTTGTAAAAGAATTATGCTTAACCAATATAGGTGATGAATTTTTTCATCATTCGTTATACGAAACACCAAAAGATATATTATTGGCACTGAAACAAAATTGTAATGCAAATCGCTGGTTAACACGACATTTTCATAACTTCAATGTCAATGATGGTACTCGAAGTTACCATTTAGTTGCATCAAATGTGCAACTCGTTTTAAGCATATCTTCTTCCATTTTTTTTTGTTGCTGGCCATGTTAAAATTAGTTTTCTTCAAACCTTTTTGTGTGGAAACCTAACCCCATGGTCTGATGTAGAGAAACTTTATAATTTAAATATTGGTATTCTTATTGTAGATGTTATTTCATTGGAAAGTTCAGACGGATGCCCCGACAATTATAAACAATTTCAAATTTCTTCTCTCAAAGAGTGACGAAATAAAAAATTTATTACTTCAACATTTTCCCCTCTTAAAACAAACTGTCCATTTCATTCTTCCATACATTGTGCTTTATTAAATACTTTACTATTACGTGATAATTTTTGTAGCTAAATAAATAAATTTTTTAAACTATATAAAGACCTTTTTTATTTCATTTATTTCATTACAATTACGTAATTACATAAGTCAATGTATGCAACTTTGTCAAATAACCAGTTCACAACAGGTTTAGTTAATTCGCTAATTAATTTGGCTGTATGGTACTTCCGATACAGCGATTTTTGGTTTTGTCTTGGCTATAAAATTTTTAATTTTTGACCAATATCTACGAAATTTGTAACAAATATTATAACTTGGTATAAATTTTAGTGAGGATGGATCGCATGGTATTTCGGTAACACAATTTTTGTTTTTATTTTGCCTATAAATTGCCTAATTTTGGACCAATATGAACGTAATTTGGTGCAAATTTTTATTATGATCTGTTAATAACTTTTTAGTGACTACCTAATTTTACATTTTTCAAAAACCCACTTTTTCAAGCTCCCTAAATGTGGAGGCTCGGGACCCCTAAAATTCGGCCCTGTATACGTGCAGCAAACCTTCCCCGAAGGTATTAAATATTGTTCTTGTAAAAATTAATATCAGCATTTCGAAGGTTTCATTTTTCCATCAATCTTGTATTTACTTAATTAATTTTATAAACCATGGAAGAAGAAGAAAAAATTATTAAATTTATTTTTGATGAAAATAAGAGTAATGATGATAATCGTGTTAATAAATACCTGTTTGCAAAAATATTACATCTTTACAATTCTGTTCAAAATTGTCATTGTTGAATTTAAGAAAAACAGGTTTATAAAGATTTCATTGTTTTCAAATCCCACTCTTCAAAAAACAACCTATCTGCTACATAAAATTCAAAAACTTTCAAATTTCCGTCCTCATTTATTTTTCGTACTTCTCATTGAGCTAGAAAGCAGAAATTCGGTATGAAGGTGCATCAGCATCACTTCTAGATACATTTTTTCAAAATTTTGAAAACGTGAAATGGGCAGCAGATATGGGCCAAAAACACTTATGGAACCAGCATTTTTTCTGTTGTTAGTTGGATGGCTTACCATCAAGAATTGTTTTTTTCTTTTTTGTAGCCAAATACGATTTTACTGGTAAGATTTCTTGGAAATTTTACTGACTGGTGTCAATGTGCTGATAAGTGTAGACCACTGATATATACACTATATATAAGATAGATGTTTAACTTGCTACCTTCCCTATGGTGAGCATTCACCGTAATAGTATGTTGAGACGTTGCATTGATTCCCCTGGCCTGTTGGAAAAAAAATTGTGTTCAATACATTTTTTATGAAGAAAAAGCTACTTTCAAATAAGTGCTGTATGTTTATTAATTTGTGTTCTGATGTCATATTTGGTGTGAATGTTCTATCAGTCTTTAAGATTGAAACCAGGATATCAAAAATTATTGTTAGAGGGCAAAGAAATGAATTTCTTTTAATTTTCAATGAGGTATTTTATATTTAATCATTAGATTGAGTATATATAAGTGTGATATAAATGAGTATACTTGTGTGAGTAAAGTGCCAACATCTTTTGTTTACTTTGTTGCGGTGCTGTAAGGGGAAGCAAAGGTGGCTGAAAACAGGCAAGTTAGGTATCTAGGTTATGTATAGTGTAGATATCTGTGGTGTAGACTCTCGATTTCTCCAATTATGATTTAGTCATCATTTTTTCACAGTTTGGCAAAGACAGGGTTGCGACAACTAGTGTATCCATAAAACCAACTAAATACTTAATTCTATTCTCCATTAAGAAACTAACATTGTTGTTATCTCGTAAATATTAGAATTTCTTGTTAGTGCGAATAACAATAAGGTAGGGTTCTCGTTGAATTTCATCACCAAAATTTTATTTAAAATTTATTCAGTGATGTAAATCTACACATTATTTTATTACCTTCATATTCTTTTTGGTTAATAATACATTGAAAGCCAATTCCTTACCCTTTATTATTGAAGATAAGCCAAAAAAAAATATTAGAATTTTGTTTGGCATCTTTGATATGGGTATACTTCACTATGATTACATGCTTTCAAAAGAATTCATTAGATACCGAAATTAGTGCCTATTAATAAAATAATATCAAAAGACAAAAATTCTAAACATTTCAGTCATGTTTTAATGAATTATGATTGTTCTTAATCAGAATTTTGTTGGTTGATAGTTACGTATGCCCTACAATTCTAGGTGTTGATGGATACTATACGTTCAAAATTAAATCAAATACGGTAAATATGAGTTTGATGTCCATATAGTGGCTTATATTTGTTAACTTGAAAAACGTGGAGTATAGTTTTAATTTAACTTTCGTTTTTTCAGTTATCGATAAATAATTTATGACGTTTTCAAACCAGACTCCATTATGGGATAGATACGATGCTATAAATATCTAGGTTAGTTCGAAATCGTTAGGCGAAATATTTCTGAATTTATTGAACCATTTAGTAAGATTTCCTGGGGTACAGACTATTAAGTCAAGTAATGTTGAAAACAACTGGAAAAAGAGTAGATCATTTTTTGAGTGTTTGATTTGGGTGAAAAATTCAGAAATACCTACATTTGTGGTTGTATAGTGAGAAAATATTATAATTTATAGGTAATATTACCAGCCTTTTTGTGGTTCGAATGTTTTACAAAATTTACTTTTTTTATAATTAGGCATATCTTTAATCATTATAACTTACAATGGTTCTGTCTTCAGGTAAATAGATTGTGGTTATAAGTTTGTATCATCTCTCCATTGCATTTTTTTATCTACCTTTCTGTCTGACTCACCTCATGTACCAGTTTGTTTATTCCCTTGTCAAATTACCTTCCAGTTATCTTTTAGTTTTGTTACAATCATTTAATTTTAAGTTTCAACAATGCTTAGTGGGAAATTGTTCACACATATTTTGTAAATTTTTCAAGTCTATTGAAAAAAAGTGCTCTACTTTCTATATACCAAGGATGGCAGCAAAAAAAAAAGTATTCGAAGAAGATTCCACAATTAAATGGGTATAGATACTGACACACATTTCAACAGTTTTCTAGATTTAAAAGTTAATGTTTGGTTCGTAATAACTGATCATCTTTTGGAAACTTGGAGGGAATGATTCACTGAGAATACGTTGGAATTTTTAAACGAAGCTAATCTTTGAACATACCAAAAATTGGTAGAAAACAAAAAAGTTGAGCCAAATGACATCGATAACTTGTGTCATTTCTACAATTTGGATCCCATTCAGGTTTCAAAAGAAGCAAATGAATTAAAAAAAATCTACCAAATTTTAGAGAAAAATGTAGACATCTTAGATCTCCTCCATGTCCCTGTAAAAAAAAAGAAAACAGGTTGAAGAAGAGAAAGAGTACGAGGATGAGAACGAGGATGTGGAAGAGGAGGAGGAAGAAGATTTCAAACCATGGATTGCCAGATGATTTGGAAAACCATTTTGCTTCATTTCTCAGTTTTCAATGTTTTCATCTTTGAGAGCTTTAATCAAAATATTAATTACTTTACCTGTAACAAGCTGCACTGCAAAAATGTGCATTTAGTAAACATAAAATCATAAAAAACCATTTGCGCAGTGTCATGTTGGATCCTTATATGAGTGTGATGTTAATTCTTGCTACCAAATCAGAAGTTTTAGAAAGTATTGGTAATAAAAAAATCATTTATTGTTTTGCTAATACTTCTATGCTACTTACAAAAATGTTGATTTATAAATAAATTTCATTTGTTGATTTAAAAATTTATTTTTTATGATTTAGGGACCAGGGACAGAAGTAAAGCGAGGTAAAAAAAAGGATTATTAGGATTATTATAGTTATAAAGAGCCGCAAAAAAATTAGGAGGGTTGCAAAAATAAGGGAAAGGTGCCAAAGAAAATTGGGGTTTAAGTCCTCAAAAGCTTTGGGGAATTTCGACACCTCTGAAGCGGATACTTTCGTGCCTAAATTTTTTTTTTGAAGGGGGCGAGTTTAATGCTCCTTTGGAGTCAAGTAGTTTTTCGACTAGGGAAAGTAAAATGGTGAAATGGGGACGAATTTATTATCGCCCATGTTTCGACATACGTGAAAATGATTAAAATTTTTACTGAAACAAAAAACAAAAAACAAAAAACAAAAAACAAAAAACAAAAAAATATTCATTATATAAATCATATATCATTCGGCTGATCATACGTATAGTCACCTCGTTATCAAAAATTGGTAAATTGCTCTCTGATCTGAAACATTTCACTTTTTTCCAATTAATTTAATCGCAGAGATTATACTTATTTATCATGCTAACGTATACCTATGGTAATCGCTAAAAGCAAATCTTATCTTCATAATATATTGTAACCCATATACTTAAGTACTATGTACAATATTGTATTGAAGAATTATAGTCGAAACGTGAAATAAGCTGGTCGATTAAGGCAAACATATATGTATAGTGACGTTATAAATAATAGGTACTAGTTCAGTGCGCGCAGATATGAGCCTAAGCGAACGTGATCGACTGCTCATATGGCATCCGTTCACTCAAGAGAAGCAGGCGCCGCTGCCCATGATCATAAAACAGGCTAAAGGATCGTATCTGATAGATGAGCACGGTGACGAATATTTGGACTTGATTTCGAGCTGGTGGGTGAACATACACGGGCATGCGCAACCTCAAATTGCGCAAGCCATATACGAGCAGTGCCTGAACTTGGAACACGTCATATTCGCCAAATTCACTCACGAACCTGCGGTCACACTGTGCGAAAATTTACGCTCTCTGTTGCCCGATCGATTATGCAAGTTCTTTTTCTCGGATAATGGGTCCACCAGCGTGGAGGTGGCGCTCAAAATGGCTTATCAGTTTTGGACGAACAAAGGCGTCGGCAAAGCAATATTCTTGAGCTTCGAAGGGGCGTACCACGGGGATACCTTCGGCAGCATGAGCGTCGGAATCGGGTCGCATTACCACGACCCGTTCCAAGCTTTGTGCTTCGACGTGAAGCTGATACCGTACGCGGATACGTGGCCAGGAGATGCGGACGTGGCGCGCAAAGAAGAACGAGCCCTCCGAATAATGCAGACGCACATAGACGAGCGCGGCGGCGATATCGCGGCCTTAATTGTCGAGCCGTTGGTACAGTGTGCCGGCAGAATGAAGATGTGCCGTCCAAAGTTCATCGAAGCGGTTGTCGAATTAGCCAGACGACATGAGATATTCGTCATATTCGACGAGGTTGCCGTTGGTTTCGGCAGAACTGGAACGAATTTTGCTTTCGAACAGGTGGGTGTCGTTCCCGACTTTCTGTGTCTGTCGAAGGGTATAACCGGAGGCTTTCTACCTCTGGCTGTGACCGTCACGTCGCAGAAGGTATTTGACGGTTTTTTGGGGGAAACGATAAAGGATAAGGCTTTCTTGCACGGTCATTCGTACACAGCAAATCCGGTCGGATGCGCGGCTGCGATAACCTCCCTGGAGTTGCTGCAAAAGCCGCAAACCAAACAGGCCATAAAAAGTATAAACAGCGTTCACGTGGAGGAGATGATAAATTTGCAGAAAACCTGCGGTGAATGCGTGAAACACGCCCGTGTTTTGGGTACGATAGCAGCCTTTGAACTTGAACGCAAAGTCGAGCTGCAATCGTTCGTACAAAAGTGCATGCGGAACAAAATTATTCTTCGCCCTTTGGAGGCAACGGTATACTTGATGCCACCGTATTCGACATCAGTCGACGACTTGAGAAGAGCATATGAAATCATACGGACCGTTTTGCAATCATTGGCTTGAGTCAGGTTTGGTTGGTAGTGAAATTTCAATTCAACCATTTTTCACGCTCTGCTGGACGAGTTTGCGCGACATTATTGGCGTCAAAAAGTAGAAAATCTCACAAATGTCTTCAAAATCGGATCCTTTAAACAAATAAGCGAACACGTAAGTACGGTGATTTGAAGTTGTAACTTGAATTTAGCCTAGGTACCTAGTTAATTAAAGTCATACTTAAAACAATCACCTCGAAAGAATGTAATTATTCGAATCATTTTACAGGGTGATCTCTTTCTCCGCAGGATATTACTTTGGAAATAATCATAACTATACTACAATACTCATAAAATTTCTAACACCCAAAATAATTAATGATGAATGTATCTCATTTTTTCCTTCACCTTTCTTTCTGATAAATATTTTCCATCATTAGGTACATAGTTTCTACTAATTACATTGGCGGATCTTGGAGGCTGGGATGCTAAGCCACCAAACATTCCGTGCGTTTATAAGATTTATTTCTATGGATCTTAGAGATTTTCTCATTTAACAATGCATTTATAGTCGAATTTTCATCATATCAATTATTTATTTGTGGGAAATTTGGTATGTGAAAAACACTGATGTGTACCTTTATGTAAATTGATATTTTCACGGAAATATCGATACGAAAAATATCGATTTTTCGCACCAACAGAACAGAATACTAAACATACAAACTCTTGCAACTAACACAGTTCAGATCCATAGGTGATGTTAATAAGAAGCCCCTAGAAAGTTTCCTGCCTCAAAAATTGAAAAATAAAATAAAGCGAGATACCTAATCAGAGCAATTTACTTAAATCAATCTAATTGTTTAGTCGTTCGCTGCTATTTAAAATTGTGTGATTTAGGGAAGTGGGGTATGGTTTACAATCTGCAGCTCCTGGTTTAAGACCACGGGGCAAGGAGATAATGCCACCTTTGAATGAAAATGAGGGAGGAGAGAGTATCAAATACCCCTCACCGTGAAAAAAAGTTTTACCATATCAAACAGAAATAATGAAATTACTCCTATGTAGGGAATGTTTATTTTTAAAAAACCTAAGTAAAAATTCCTTAACCCATTTTCCCATAGATACTTATCTATTTGATTTGAATTAAGCTCAATCAGATCCTTTGGTTTTTTTTTTCGTATTTTTAATTAACGTATTAAAAATTTTGTTGGTATTTGGTAGGTAGGACATATCCTTTTTGGGATCGTGTTATTTTACTTTAAACATTTTATCGATTTCAGTACGCTGCAAATTCCACTCATTTTCCACCGACCATATGAATAATAAGTCTAGTAGGTCTGTTCAATATGTCAAAATGTGCAGCAATTCTATTTTTTTTTTTCGAAAACTAGCTGTTCAGTCAGGTCAGATACTACACTAGAACTTTTTAAGACACTTTTTTATTGACCAGGTTAGGATTAGAAAAATTATTTTTTCAAGTTTTCCCAATTTTCCCAATCCCACCAACCATGCGTAAGTTATGGTGAAAAGTTCTGTTCCTAAGATAAGATTGCATTTTAGTAACATGCATTTCTATTTAAGACTTTTTCAGCTATCCGTTTTTTGATAAAGATTTTCGAGGACTGATTCAAAATTTTACAGGGGCCAGATTATCCTTTTTTTCAACAATTTCAAGTTTTTCACATTTAATAATTATTCCGAAATCAGTCTTCAGACGTATTGATTAAAATTCGTTTCACATTACCCACTTTTTTTGGCATGTAGGTATTTGTTTCTTTAATCATTTATATGAACTTCAATTAGGTAAAAATAATTCAGTTATTACTCAATTTAGGTTGAATTTTTCAACAAGATTTCTTTAGAACACATGGCCAGTGAAACTCTCGGTATCAGAGTGCAGCGAGGGGTCCATGGGGTCTATGATGTACGAGGCAGTTAGCCCTCCTATCCAAAAATAAAAATAAAATAAAATTTTTAGGTGAACGTTTTTATTTAACTAATGCGGTAAAAAGGAAATAACTCCCTAAAGATGAGAAAATAAAATTATTTTTTTTTTGTTTGTATCATCCAGAAATGGCGTCAAATAAAAACGTGGGGCGGCCAGGCATGCGAGAATTGAATGAATCCTAATTTATCTCTGTCATTCCATGCCAACTCAATTCAACCTATGAGTGGGAGGTAATTATAATAATTACTTGCTACTTTTTCAGAGTATCCCCCTCACGTTTTTATTTGATGCCATTTCTAAATAATGCAAAACAAAATAAATAAAAATTTATTTTCTCATTTTTAGGGAGTTAAGTGCCTATTTCCTTTTTATTTTAATTTCGCCAGGGTAAAAACGAATGTCGCGTATTTACTGCCAACAATTTTTCCGAACGACAAATATTTGTAAACATTCAACATGCGTCGTTGTCTTCACTATGTAGGTACGACTTACGAGGCACATGCCTACTTATATAAAACCATTAACATCACTTACCTATCGAAATCATAGTATTATCCAAAAAACTAGAAACATCATCGCACTTGTTTTTCATTGAGGCAACTGAAGATTACAATGCAAGATACGATTGGCAAAAAACTGCTATTGTAACAGCCACATGTAAAACATATTTTTTATAATAACCTTAATCAGTCTTTCTGCGTGCCCTATTCTGAACGGTATTAAAACATCCAAAGTGAAATGCGTGGTGTAGTGGTCAAGTGCCCGGCTTTGCAATCGAAAAGTTGTGAATTTGAGACTGACCACCGTCACATTTCCTAACCAAAATGGCTATTTATTGAGTTCGGTTCAATTGATGGTGCTCCATTACGTGATTGTAAAATTCATACTGTAGACCACTGGCTGCAGGATCCCGAACATCTCCTCCCCTTCGCCAAGATCAAATGTATCGTTCAGACGCCAGGTAAAATGGCTACGTAGCCAAAGTCCAATTAAAAAAAAAATAATAATAATAATACCTTGTAGCTTGATAAATGTATGACCTTTGTAGCCATTTTGTTCAAAATATTCAAGAGTTTATTCTTTCTGTACTATACAGCTGGCCAGTTGTTTCTAGAAGAATTTAATAGGTTTTACGCTTTTAGAAAAAACAATTTATAGGTACCTATGTTTTTTGTTTCTAGATAACCTCTATGTGCCTATGTCTTACTCAAGTCTTATCACAGCTATTACTCATCGCTAATTCTTGTTCATGAGAATTTTTCACTATCTGAATGAAGGTTTAAGAAAATAAAAATTAAAAAATCTTTTACAAGCAAAGAACGAATAGTGCTCTGAAAAATTACGTAGAAATTTCATTTTAATATTTTTACGCCTGAAATAAGAGTCCAAAAAGAATTGACTCTCCAAAAAAAACTCGTATCATCAACCCATCAATTAGGAATAAATGTTCATGTGAAGCCAAATGTGTTAGTGATTTTTTTCAGTTTGTCAACATTTAACTGAACTTGTCCACTCTGTATCTTAGTACCCATTTGAGATATCGGGAAATGTGATTTATCAAACTAGTGATAAACTTTATTCTACAAAAAATTATGTTTTGCTCAAAAAGTACCAAATTTCCTGACTCAAGTAGGTGACTAAATTCGGATGAAAAGTTTGCTTCTTAAGATGAGAGTGTGTTTTGTATCACATACCCTGCCCTTCTTATTGAAAAAATTGTTTTAATGGAGTTTTTCAATTTTTGATGATTTCCCACTTCAAAAAACTGTCACAAGGCTGTAACTACATAGGATAAACCAGTGATGCACTGCACCAGAACGCCAGTAAAAATCCTAAAATTTCACAGAATAAAAGTTTTTGGGATGATATAGTTCTTTTTTTTTGGGGGGGAACATAGTGTCAAATTGTGGGGGAGGAGTGGCGTCAACATGAGTAGGGCCTACGAAGCATTTGCATTATGAGGGGAGGGAGAGAGTGAGAAACATCAGTAAACTACATTAGATATTAATAAAAATTGAAATTGGAATTTGCTCCCACTTCAGAAAATCCTGGACCCGCCACTGACGTCGATTCTCTTGGTCTTAATATTTTGTTTGAAATTAATGTTTGCTCTCTTTGGCATCTTATTCGTAGGTAGTATATTTTCCAAGGGAGCCAAGCTGATACATTTGGTCAGTAGTGCACCTAAGGGGACTTAAGTTGCCCTAGTCTCTTTGGTGTAAGAAAAATTCTGTGGTCAACGCGTCTATGTTATTAGGCTTACAATGTAATTAAATATCAGAGGACGAGGACATTCGGGTATGGAATGGACGATTTAAGGGGCGAAAAATTACAATTAGGATTCGAGCCCTTCCTTTATAAAAACTTGGATTCACCGTTCGACGTGGTAAATTACTCTAAACGTGAAACACCCTGTAAGTATGAAGCCGTAAATTTGTAAGTGCATATTATTATAGCTGTAAAATTCAAAAACCAGAAACTGTTTCCTGACTAAGCAGTAATTCACATTCGTATTTCACGATGTTGGCGAAAAGTGGTTGGGCAAAACCAGAAAACACAATTTTTATACTTAATTAGTTTGGAAAATTGAAACGATCATTACCTAAGACAGGCGGCGGTCGTTATTACGGTTCGGTTTTCTTTAATGGAGTCACGTTTGGGAGGGAATGAGAAAAAACGTTAAAAATTTCGGCAGTAGTCAAGGTGTACATACGTAAAATAAACAAGTGCACATTATTTTATATTGTTTTTTGTTTTGTTTGTTTTGTTTCTTTTTGGCACCGTCGTTGGTATTTGATTACGTGAAAAGTATAATATTTTTGACATCTCAAGGATGCTGAAATTAACTAACGCGTTTATATGTATACTCGTACTATATACTGATAAAAGAATACACATGCTTGCTTTGCTGGTAAACCACCGACGATTGAGTAAACTTTAAACTTTACGTGTGGTGGCTCAAACCGCGCACAAATATCAAATACACATACAGTTATAATAATAATAATAATAATAATAATAATAATAATAATATGTAGATTTATGCATAATAAATATGGTACCTATGATATGTACCCGGAATAAACGATATCAACCGTGATGGCTGACGCCATTTATACTATACTACAGCCATCGTCCTCTTTGTAGTCGTCGTCTTCTTTCACGAGAAAATAGGTCGTCAAGTAGATCCGACGATGGCGTCGTGTGCAACTATCTTTTCACGTTCTACGTGTTACAGTTTTTATGGTACAAGGGGAGGGGGACTTGAGGGGCAACCATTCCAAGGGATCGGATTGGCCACCAACGATGACGTCGAGTTTAACGCCAAGTATGATCTTTACGAAAATCGATTGATATAATTTGCACTGAAGCTATGGGTGTATATAAGAGGGCGTCCTGCGGGGTCTAAATCCTTCCTTGGCCAAGAAAAATAAGGCTTGACCTCCAAAAATTGTCTGTTTTCATCAGTAATGGTGATTGTTTGTGGCAAGGGGTGGTTAAAAGAAACTACTGAGAATGTGTAGACCCCCCTTACGACGAAGCTAAGTACGTACGCCTTTGACTAAAGCATATTTTTGTGACCAATAATGGAAAAATGCATTTTTATTTTTTAAATATTATTCAAATTATCATAACTATCATAATTGCAGCCTAACGCTGGGGTTATGTGAAGCCTATAGTGTACACTATGATTAACTATCACTATAGTTGATGTCATGCTATTAAATTATCACAGCGTAGTCAGTTACTAGCACGAGAGAGAAGGGTCTCACGCAAGCTTTGCCAAAATATCATTACTATGTGTTATATGTTTCTACAGTTAGGTGTTATAGGATGTTGAAAAGTGAAGATTTGGGAAGTTGCTTGTGGTGTAGTAGGTACAGGCTTGGCTATAATGGCTGGATGTACTGCGTTCAAGCCTCTGCTCCTACTGCATTTTTTCCAGAAATTTTTTTGGGGGATAATTGTTTATTTTTGGTATCTTTACATGTACCTTTGATGGTAGATGTGAGCATTCAATAGTACATAAAAAAACGAAAAAAAGTTCGTGTTTAAAGAGAGGAATGTTGGCAGCGAGGAAACCCTGGCACAAGTCTTTGTAAAATGTATTGCTCTTGGTTTGATGTTGTGACACGGCAGGAAAAGTAGGTTGTTTGAATTTTGTATTTTCAGTGCGGCGTAAGGCAGCAGCGTGAAATGCTGTGGTAGTAAATATCGTAGTTAGAGATGTATCGGTTGACCGAGAACTAATCCATTTGAACTAATCTTTTGAAAGACCTAAATGAACAAGACCGAAAGATGAGAATGAACTAGTTCACTTTGAACTAAAAGATATTATCAAATCAGAGTTATATTGTATAGACATACAAGCTAGTTCACTCTTATATGTCACAGCATTGTTGTTAATCACTGGATGAGTGGAATTTCTTATCAATCAACAAAAAACAAAACAAAATAGTAAGCGTTTTTGGGGAATGAAAGCGCTTTCTATGTCTGGAAGTAATTACGTATAGAAAATGTATACGAATTGCTCTCCGTATGAAATAATACATACTCAAAGGTTTGATTCATGCAGCTCATTTCGTTCATTTTGAACTAGTTCACTGAACTAGTTCATTCAAAACACCGAGACCAGTTGAACTAAATCCACCAAATGAACTAAAACGCACATCTTTAATTGTAATTTAGCCAAATGCAAACAGAAAAGTTTCTACACTCCAAAAGAAACTCACCTGACAAACAATGCAAGTCGACATGATATTTTTTCTGGCAACTGAACGCCTTGCCACATACCAGACAGCATACTGTACATCCATCAGTGGTCAACACTTCTCTATTTTTATTGTACGGTCCTATCCACTGCTGTAATCCGACACTCGACGCTGTTTTAATTTTTGGCATGATAACTTCACACTTTACAAAGAACTTTCTTGTACAGTAAAACACACGCTACTGATGAGACTGATTTAGTCCGATGTACAGTATGAATTGTGCAGTTATGTATGAGAGTGAGAGCTGTCAATAACAGTCTCTAACTTCCTTGCCTACATGATTAGGCTTGTGCTAAGCTGATTTTTCATGATCAATGACTGTATGCATGATGCAATTATGATTTCTGATAAAAAGTGTGATAAAATTAGCAAAATCTGCAATTTTTGGCATTTTCCGGCATTTTTCTCATTTTTGGCATTTTTTGGCAAAATAAAAATTTTTCCTGGGCTCTATTCACCCCAGTTTGTGCTCATATGTAAAAATTACACTCCCGCCCCTTCAGGAACAAAAGTGACAAATGCCGAAGAATCCGGTCTCTACTAATGATGATCAATGTAGAATCATTGATCGTTATCAGGAATAGGATTTTCTCCATTTGGTAACTCAGTAATTTCAGGTAAAACAATGTCAATTACAGAATCAGTATTCGTTGTTTCATTCTGCACGTTGCGTTTTTGGTTTTCAAGATCATTTATATTCTCATTTTTGAAGAAATGCACATCTCTTGAGGTAGTTGTAAAACCTACTAAAATTCTAGGTAAGGCCAAAGATGTTAATTTTACTTCACTGGTATTTTACTTTTTTACATTTGATTGATGTACTTCACAGGGAATGTGAACCATCGCAAGACACCCAAATACTCGAATATTAGATAAATCAGGTTTTTTACTATACCCTAATTCAAAAGGTGTTGCAAATTTGCTATTGGATTTGGTTGGCAATCGATTAATTAAGTATTGTGCTGTTTTTAACGCTTGTACCCAAAATTTATACTCAAGTTTTGATTCTATCAAAAGTGCTCTAACAACATTTGAAATGGTTCTATTTTTCTTCTTGGCATAACCATTCAATTCAGGGCTATAACCTGTACCACTGTCTATTTTGATACCAGTCTGTGTACAGTAAAGTTCAATGTCCCCTTTTGTCAACTCTTTGGCATTATCAGTATGTAAGGTGGACACTGGGTAACCAGAAAAACAATTTTCCAACCATTTATGATATTTTACAAACATTGCAGGTACTTAATTTTTCTTGCCAATAGCAAATGCACGTAAATAACCTGTATAACCACAAATTATAGTGTAAACATACCTTCTGCCATCCGCCGTTACATACCCAGGTTCTAGCAGATTGGAATGCAACATTTGAAATTTTCGGATTAGTTTCTCCCATATTTTGTCATAAGGAACTCTAAACAATTTTGCCTCAACATAAATTCTGCAATTTTTCATAGAAATCTCATTTAATTTCACCGTTGGAATCCCAAGTGCCCTTGTTTGTAGCTGCTTTATATACTTCGTTAATGTGTGTGCCAGTTGTCTGTGCCACTTTTCAGATTCCTCTTGTCGAGTGCGTTGATTGATTGATGCACGAGATATGCCAGAAGATGTTTCAACATTTGATGATGTTTGAAGATCCAGTTCTGCGTCAGTTTGCATTGAAGCTGAAGGATTCACACCTATAGGGAAGGAAATATGAGTAGGGACTTGGGCAACAGTGACAGGTAAAATAGTTTTAGCATTTGGCGTCTTATTAGCAATTGTAGCACTAACTTTATCTTTCACTGTTTTGGCTTGTCTACGTGTCATCACAGGATTTGCGCATATATTACGTTTGGGACCCAAAAATACTCGATAGGAGACAACAATTAATTTATCTTCACAATAGCTGCTGAACTCAATTTCCCCAGTTGAGACATCATAGACATCAGCAAAATCTCTATGAACAGAGACACCATATTCATCCGATGCCGTGAGTTTTTCTCCTGATAAGAGATCATGAGTTAAATTTGGAATATACAGTACATTTGTGAATTTAACAATTAGTGTTTTCCCAGTACCTCGAGCAGTAACTTCAACAATCAAATTCCCGTAGTGAGTTGTTATAAGATCGGATTTCACATCAGCACACTCAAGCTTTTGTGGTTTACCAAATGACTTTACATAATGAAGGGATTCAAAGTGTTTAGTCATTGGTACTTCACATGCTGAATCTAAGTAAGCTTTATCATCAGCTACTTCTGCAGTTTCATCGTTATAATTATTATCAGATTTCATAGAATTTTCACTAGCAGATTACATATTTTTAGTCAGACAGGATGGTTCCACAAGTAGGATGGTGTTGTAAACTTTATTCTCACGTAGTTCATCATTTAATTTAATATTATGAACCTTATCAGGTCTTGGTGGCTCTGTTTTTTTAGCACTGCGGTACTGGCTCCAGTCATTCATTTTTGGTGTGTTAGATTTCTTACCAACAGACGTTGATTTCTCTGCATCGGACTACGTATTTGTAGAAGTAGCTGCCTTACCTCGATTTTTGCAGTACTTCGCGATGTGCCCAGTTTTCTGACAGACAAAGCAAGTCTTATCATTTCATCTGTTAGAATCCTTAGTTTTGCAATTAGCAATTCATTCACTGAGTCGTATGTCACTCCACAATTGATTCTTTTCACCGTTATCAAGTTTCGTCGTTGGTTTTTGTGCAGCTATATTCTGTGGTCTCGTCCAGCGTTTGTGGATTTCAGTGACTGCATTTGTAACTCTCGTAAGTGCGATCTTCTAACAATAAATTCTCTAGCCAATCGATAATTGGGTCATATCTATTCTGGATTGTGCCATGAATATGATATAAGTTATGTATTGATCCATCAAAATATTTACGTCCAAATCTATTAATTCTTGTACTAGATTCTCGTACTTATTAAAATAATGTAAATGATCGCCGCCTTCGATATATTCAAGTTTTGAAATGTTTCGTTCCACGTTTACTAGACCCATATTGGACCTAGGTTTATATTCTATGTTTAATTTATTAAAAATTTGGCACACAGTAATTAATGGTCGTATTCCCAGATATATACGATCATCCATATTAGCATAGATGATGGTTTTTGCGCAATCTTGTTGACGATCACATTGGAAAAATGTAGTTTCTCGTTCTTCCTCATCTGCTTCTAAATATGCCATTTCTATTTCAGTTTTCCATAACAAGCTTTTTAAATCTTTTTCAGCGAACATAGAACAAATACATCCCTTTGATATGTTTTAATTCTTCCCTGAGAAATGCTCAATGGACTTCGAATCATATGCAGACTTATCACTTACATGCATATTATTGAGACGTCGTTCAATATCAGATAATACTGTAGCATGTGTGAGAGGAGTTGATGGTGCTCTTGGGTTTCTGCGATTTCTGGGCAATGGCGGTTTCCCCTGATTTCTGCAATTTTGTACTGGCATCTCTACCAGAATATGTCTAATTGTCAGTTAAGTACTCATTCAAAATTGACAAAAAATAATACCACGTTTACCAGTATAGTTGATCAGACTATGTGGATACTCTGTGCGTACGTTTTCTGGTTGCAGGTCACTTCCTGGAGAATTCAGAGGATATGCTAATTACAGGCTCAGTTTCAGGTCTTGTTTTATTTCAGATGTGGAAATAAAACCCGTCTAACTGGTTTTGTGCTATGATGCACCTCAAGGGGATGTACCTCGTGCTCTGTGTGAATGACAAACTTCTTAACTATGTTTTACTCGATATTTTAGGAATAAAGGCCAAAAAGACTTATTATACTGGACCTTACGGATCTAGTATAATTTAAACTGTTGCTCTACTGCCATGATGGATAATTAAAATAAAGACACAAGGCTTTTTCTTATAAAAACGAAAATTTATTACAACAAATGTTAACACATATGAATTCAGAACTGGAGGAGCTTGTACTCTGGACAGTGTTGCCAGATGCTGAAAGTAGAATTGCCGTATACAAGTCTCCAAAGAGCCGTATTTTGCTCCAGAGAGCCGTATTTTTTGTTTTCCCCTGTAAAAGTGTAAAACTAACTTATCAATGACCTTTTTTTTTTTTTTTTTTTTGGTTCTTTTCTATTAAATTAATTTTTTTTCCACAAATTCAGTATTATATCGATCTAAACCTAGTTTATAGATGGCAGTAGAGTAAAGGTCTGTAAGATCACGCAGTTCTTAAGATCGCACACTGACCATTTCTCAGAACTGAAGAGCTGATGTAACAATTCGCATAATATTGCAACATTGCCATATCAATATCATGGATTTTGATACCAAAAATGTGATTTTACTACTTCTCATTCAAAAGATATTTACATTTGAGGTTTTTAGACCATGAAATTATAATTTTTTCAAACTACCTCGGAGTGTATTATGAATTTGTGAAATTCTAATAGTAAGTAATTTTCTATTGATAGAAACTACGTTTAATAAGCTTTAAGGTGATATAATGGAATTCAACTGCGTACTTATTAATGATAGAGAAAAAAGCTTCAAAAAATTCAAGTCATAAGTCGATAAGATCCCACACATACCATATAATAATGTTACATTCTATTTTATCTATCTTTTTTTTTTACTACCTATGTGGAAATGTGCCATGGATTGAAGCAAACATAATCCTTGAGAAAAACAAATAAATAGGTCAGATTTACAATTATTGAATCTGCCTATTGAATTCAACTATTGACAGAATCCCTTACGGAGAAGGCATTATAGGAGTAGCGTAATAAAGGTCTGTAAGATTGAGCACCTAGTGGTGAAGTTACCATAACTTGAATTCCTATTATTTTTGGATATGTTATAGTCCAAAGCCTTATCTATAACATATCAAAAGAAAATCTTATCACTCTTTGCATGACTGATATTTTATAGAGGTGTGCGATCTTAGGAATGCAAATGCGCGATCTTACAAACACTTTTGAGGTCACATTTTTGAAAGATCTTGCAAAAATCGTTATAGCTCCAGTTGTAGTTTGCGCCACAATGTGTGCTTTGGATATGTTATATACAAAGGTTTGAACTAAAACGTATTTAAAAATATCAAAATTTTAACCATTTGTTATAAAATGGTGACTTAATCACTAGGTGCGCGATCTTACAAACCTTTACCTCAATATACTACAAAATAAAAATTTCAACAAAAAAATTTTCAAATAGGTACCTACCTATTTAGCCGAAAAACAGGAAAAAAATTTAATTTTCTCATCTTATGATACTTCCGATCTGATCATAGCAGCAATGATCATATATCACATCTAGAGAGAGGAGTAGTATATTTTATTTCTGTTCTCGAGTATGTTTTACAACCGATTCCTGTTAACATATTTATACATCGTTCATAGAAAATCAATTACCTATTAAAATTGAAAATTTATGAAAAAAAATAAGGAAAAAAGACGAATTAATTAATGATCGAGTGAGGGGATGAGAAATAATAGGAAACCAATGCTTCAATTCAATTTAGGCCGAAATATCAAGAAAACAAGATTTGTTCCAATTACCTATTTACTATAATCATTCACAATATCTTCAACTTTTGATCATCATTCGTGAAATATGAGTTCTGTTCGGTGTGGAAAAAAGTTTGTAATCATTAGCATTTTTTTGTGTGGGGCTATTAGTGGTATATTATGATTGTACGAAATTTGTTAGCTGCCGACAAAATATTAGGATCTTCTTGAAATGAAAAATTAATTAAAATGATGAAGTATAGTGAATAATCATATAATTTCAAATAAAACCCAAGAAATTGACAAAATATTAGACAATATGAAATTTGAAAGGATTTCTTCTTGAAATGAAAAATTAATTAAAATGATGAAGTATGGTAAGTAATCATATAATTTCAAATAAAATCCAAGAAATATAATAAAGTTACGAAATAAAAAACAGAAAACATGAACATGTGGTTAATTTTTATAAAAAGAAAAGTTCATGCAATTTAGAAAAAAAAAAAAAGAAGGAAAAAAAAGCTTTACCAGAAGTACCCTCGGATAGATTCGTACCAAAAGTGGTAGCGTGATACAATTTATTATAATAAATATTTGTTTTAAATTTCGTACATATGATTCAAAAATTCCGCATTTTATGGCCATTCATTTAACACACTTGTTATTACGAGGAAGAGTTTTGTTGAATAAAATAATGTCCATAGATTAACTTTTTCGCATATTTTTCAAAAAATTGATATTTTTTTGTAAGAATTACATTGAAAGTGCTGGTTTGGGTTTAGAAATATTTTAATTTTGGGATATTATGTAAATTTATCATTTGTGAGTTACATTCTCACAAAAGAAACAGTGGGCTCTACGGATAAAAATAAATACTTACTTAACAAATAAGTTATTACTATTATATTTTGTTGCCCTCCAATATTGCGTGTGTTTTTAACTTGAATATATTTTTGTGTTGGGAGTCAGTTGAAAATTTGCATAAGTCACGTTTTAGTGTGACACTGTTCCCTTTTTTCCTTTTTTTTTCCTTTTTTCTCCTTGTTGGCCTCTCTGACAAGGGGCAGTGATTAGTGACAGGGGGCACCTTGAGTGGGAGATGACATCATAATTATGGACTGAGAAATTTTATGGCCATGTTGGAGGTTTGAGGGTCACTCTAGGGATGATCAGAGGTGGGTGAAGGAAAAAAAAAATCCATCATTGAACGTTTTTTACATGCAGCGGAGATAATAAGTAAATAAATGTATAAAAATACTTTCCCTAATGATTATGTAGTAGATACACACGTATCACATCCCAATATTAAATACTTAGTATTTTACTTATACATTGTATAAAACCACCTTTAGATATAGTTGAATTTCACTTATACTGCACTTTTGTACGTTTTATCGGAAATACGAGATACTATTTTGGTAGCATTATTATTGTTTAAGTTGTATCCAATTTAAGTCTTTGGTTCTTTAAGTGTAATTTCCTATTGCTTTTCACACATTGGTAGGAAATAGGTCTGGGACCTTGTGAAAAGCACGAATCTTGAGTCATAAGCCGGTTCCACACGATGCGCGTATTCGGCAAACATTCGGCATTCGTCTGCATTCGCGCATTATGTGGGAGAAATGCCAATGCGAATGTTCGGCATTGCCGAACATTTGGCAAACATTCGTCTAGGTTCCGGCAGTTGTCGGTAAATAATTTGTGAGTCAAAGGGATGACGAATATTTGTACGTATTTGAATGCTTGCAGATGGCTCCTACATGACGCACGTGAATAAGTTCGTATATTCATGGTGTAGTGTAGGAGCAGCAAAGCAGCGAGGCAAATGTTTGGGCCAAATATTTGCCGAATAACATTCGCCGAATACACGCATCATGTGGGACCGGCTTTAGATCGTTAATCTACGTATACATATTAAAATTCTTCTGCAAACAATGCATCTATAATTTTTCTTTGTTCACCAATTTTGACCTTTTTGAAAGTTTGTGGAGCCTCCGATTTTCAACCCCTTGTAATGACTCTTGAAAAGTTATGAATAATTTTATGACTTATTACCTACAATTGTGTTTAAATTTTTAAAATTCTTACATTGTCTTCATATCTCAGCAAATTAATATGACGAATCAGCAATAAGCTGGGGGTGTTGACTGAAGAGCTTAACAAAATTTTGATCCATAAGAGGTTTGAAACTTACAAAAACAAACAGCAGAATTATTTTATCAAAGACTATAATTACGAAAGAATTACAGTGTCGACAAAGAGGATAAAGAAAAATGTACAGTAGAAAAAATAAAAAGATAAAAAAAAACCTATTGCAGACAAGTAGGGGAAACCATCAGAAAGTTCTTTTGTCTTCACCTAATTGTTTGTCTTCATAAGTGATGGTTGTTGTGGTGTACAAGACTCCTATCATGAAACTTTAGGCTTCAGAACTTTTGGTGTATGAGAGTGAGGTGAGAAAATAAACAAACATAGATGAAATCAAATCCACTATGCACAAAAGAAGGCTCTACAAGGCCTTTAACTGACAGAGCAATGCAGTCATCTCAAACAAAGCTTGTCTTAAATTTGTCTTCAACACACCAAATTTCCCTCCTAACAGATGCTAGGAACTCCATCTGATCGTATTGTCGACTGAAACTGCACCTCGTAGGTGTTTTTAAAAGATTGCCTTTAAATGCAATATGAAACTGACAATACTAGAAATGACTTGTTTGTCGTCACTACTGATCCTTTATGACAAAAGAACATTCCTAATTTGTCTTTTGTCTTCAACTGAACCTAACCAGAATTTGAACTACGATCCTAGTTTGTCTTCAAGGTAGATCAAGCTGAAGTGAATCTACATCCGCAGATGGTACGCTTAATAATTGCCTAAGCGAAGACTTTAATATACAACTTGAGACTTGGACCTGCTACTATCCACCTACACAAGAAGAACTGCATTGTAAAGATGAACCTAGTACCGGGTATCGTCAGAACGAGAGTGAATTAAAATAAAAATTCGTCTTTGCAAGTTAGTTCTTCTTGTCAGCAAGATTTCCCCACTTAGTTGTCTTTAATGGCTGTTAAACAGACGATGCTGATAAAATAAAAGTGTGGAAAATAATACAAGCGATTATTATAAAAGAACAGCAAATATAAATGTCTACATACAATGGCTGAAGTATAAGCGTGTTTAAGATAAAGCAAACATAAAATAAATATGACTCAAACTGTAAGTAAAGCGTGGAGAAAAAGATAAAGCAGATGAAGTTGGCTGCATTCATGTCCGTCCGCGGGTTTTTACTTTCTATTGAATTTGTTTTCATCTCTATTTATTTCATGGTGCTAGTCTGTCAAATCGAACCAAATTATTTGCAGAAAATTGTCGAAATATGAATGAGTCGATACTGAAATAAAATGTGTTAGAATTGTCTGAAAAAGAATCAAATTTTATTACTGTCGTCATGTCTTCATTTGAATATGAGTTCGAATTCAGATACTGTGATGTCCGAATTTGTATTTCATTTTTGAAAAGATGTCTTCATATTGTGACGTCATTATCAAGTTCAAAATAATTTTTATTTTGAGTTTAAAAATCTCAGACTTCTCAATATTTAATATAAGAAGTGAAATTTTAGATGATTAAAACGCATGCAAAACGAAACCATGGTTTCGTTTTATTATTATTAGGTACTAATAAGTTATAAAACTGACAGTTGTATAAAAATAACTCCAAAAGGAACATATGGATGTTTTTTTCCTTATGGGAAATAGTATGTAAACTGACGTAAAAAATCTCCGTGACATCCTTTCAGAAGTGATAGCACACGATGAACACTAGTGCTCCATCACCACTGGATATTATAATTGAGCTGCTCATAAGCCACTAATTCAAAATGTGGCTTGCCAAAAATGCCTGTACCATTGCCTTAATTCTTAAGCTGCATTTACACCAAACAAACAAGTGAACAACGAACAGTTTTTATGTTGGTTTGGTGTAAAGGACCACCACACAAGTCAATAAAAACGAACAAATTTTTCTATCCAAGCAAATTGCAACAAACATCCTGTAACCTTGTGAATACAGGAAAAGATAGAATGTATAGCGAATATTTGTTCGGTGTAAACCTGCTGTGACTATATGGCACTGGATCAGTAAAGAAAGATGATTTCTGGTTAGACATGCCGGCGCTAAATAGGCAACCAGAGTGTACCTTTTTAAGTACTTTGTTTTATGTTTATGTACACTATTGTTGTGAATTTAAGGGATGTTTTTAACAGATGTATGAAAATACGGAGAAGGTAGGCTAGGGTTGTCTACTTTTTCACCAGCGTGTCTTGACTGTAAAAAGTATATTGGTCATATGAAGCTTTACTGGTCCAGTACTTTATAGTCAGAGGTGTAAACCCATCTTTAGAAGATATTTTCCTTGAAAACAGTCACCGTTTGTAATATCTTCACAATATTACTGACGTTTGAAAAACTCCATGGCAATACACGTCTACTTTGTAAGGAGAAAATAGAAAAAAATCATAATTTTTGTATGCGAATTTCATCAAGGTCTCAATGGCTAATCATAATGAAATCTGATATCATCCAGAAGGGTGGTGTTGGGCACTTATAAATCACCCCTCGAAAAAAAAAAGAGTTTAACTTCAATTTAAAGAACCGGTACAAAGGACTATGTCATGCTGGAGCTGGTGTGCATCCACCATGCAGAATAAATGAGGTGCGGGTACATTATGTTTGGTTTCCAACAGTCTGTGCCTCGGATCTCAACTTGTACCCACATCTACATTTATTAGACTCTGGTCAAGTCCTAAGTCCAAAGTATAGTGATGCGTGATGTTTGTTTCAGCAGTAGGTACGAGTTGATATTTCCAGAATTGAATACGAGTTCCTCAGTTAATTCACTGAATCGATTCACTTGACTCGCTTGCTTCATTAAAGAGCTCTAGAGACGAGTGATGACTGATGACACACGCCATTTTTGATCCAAACGATCAAATGGCAAAATTACAATTAGGATTAGACTATAATTAGTGAAATTACTACTTGTTGTTATTATCCACAGTTTGATTTGATAAATATTTTTCTATCAACCGCTCCAACAATTTTATCAACAAATTCTCCATTCTCAAGGAAAATTAAATCCACTGAATGATGTTCACTTTTCTTTTCGGATCAAAAGTTTCATATGAAACTCATCATACTCGTTTGACTCGCCAATGAAGGCAATACTTTTGGGCAATTCGTATTATTTGTACAAAAATTACCCAACGATTGAATGGGACCAACGAATCAGGAATGCGTAGTATATTTTGGCTCTTAGAATTCAAATAATTCGTGAGGTACGTAGTTCAGCCGTCTCATTAGTGACACTGATCGACGATTAAACTCAGAGTTGAACGAAACATATAGCTGAAACAAATTACATTAGTTAGGTATCTACAGTTTATTGGATCTCTGATCTTTTTGCAGGTACCCGTAGAGTTGTTATCTTCTATTTAACAAATCGGGTATAGGTAGCCTAGTACATAGATACTCGATTCTAATGAAAAGAATCAATTCCTTAAGAATAGGGTTGAGGAATCGGGTGCAGAATCAATAATCTGGCAAAGCAACCGGACCAGCAGTAAAATCAAAAAAAAAAAAAATATTTATGAAGTATAAAAGTCGCACTGAATTTCCATTCTTGAAAAAATTGCTCGAAAGTAAAGCCACCCAAATTCCATCTCCCAAGAAATCCTTCTCCTTATCAAATACCTACATGAAATCTAAGTCTCTATTTTCATTGTTTAGGTACCAAATTATTCTACTTCTCAGGATGCATCGTAGGCTGGTAGGTTTCTTTGGCATCGAATCGAGTTCATTTCGGATTATAAGTACCTATAGATATATAGGTATAGGCATTCATAATGTAGTATGGCATCGCATTTACACAACGTACAGTTCCGGTCGTAATTCACCCGAATTAGGTGACTGTAGCAATTCACATGTCTACATACTTATTGAAAACCCAAAATCGTGTTCTCATAATCGCGAGTAGGTACCAAATTGTTTTTGACACTACCATCCGGGTTACTCGATTCCCTCAGTACCTGAATTTGGAACCGAATACCGTTGGTATTCAATTTTCTTTGACAGCCTTTGCAGGTGCACCGATATATCTTGAAGACCTGCGATGAGTTAAAACGACTCTTTTCACACTTGTCTCCCTTCTGGCGATTGACGAATGATGAAAAAAACGTTCATTACATTTGTCGCTGTGTTAAGTATAGGTTTTCTATTGAAAATCGTGGAACGACCTGGGAACGGGGGTAGGTACGTTTTTCGTTTCATAACACGAGGAAAATTTTGGCACCTATAACTCAAATTAATATATAGGTATATATAAAAGCCAATTTCTTGTTACCACGGTGCAGGTCGCAATTTTTATCCAATTAGCACAAAATTTGAAACGAACATTAGTACTAAGCCAAGGACCTGACGTATTGATTTTGCTGCGGATCGGCCGAACGGTACTTCCGTTATGGCTATTTTTTTTTTTTACTATAGAACTTTTAATTTTCGACCAATAGCTAAGAAATTTGTAACAGATATTCACTATGATGTGTTATAAGTTGTGTTGAATATTGTGGATCGATTAAATTATGTGGACGAGAACTTTATCATTCAACGATTTATTCGTAACTGTCAGTTGGTACATTGAAACGTAAGAATAAAACCTACATACGAATACATTAGATATAGAGGGAAAATATCACAGCCGATTAGTGTGACCAAAACGAGATTCTCAACACCCTCACATAGGTTTCATCATCTTATAACCTAATAAACATATAATACAAACAATAAAATTCACAACACATTGAGTAGAGTCCTTAATTTAACAAATACAGCTTTTAGTGACTTCGTGAAAATATCTGCAATATTGTCAACCGTGTTGACCTTAACAACTTGCACGGCGCCTCTCTGAACTGCTTCATTAACAAAATGGTAATGCACTTCGATGTGCTTCGACTTTTTAGTAAAATTACCTAAGTTTGCAATACAAACAGCACCTAAGTTATCTTCAAAAATACGAACAGGTGTCATAGATTCCAATGGCATAAGTGCCTGACAAACACCTATCAGTTATAAAACTTCTGTAACGACTTCAGATAATGCAACATACTCCACATGGGTAGACAATTTAGTTACGTTCCCCTGTTTTTGCGTTTTCCACAATATCGGGTTGCCGAACAAACAAACAACAAAACCAGAAGTGGACCTCCTATCTTCATTATCACCAGCCCAGTCAGAATCTACATACGCGTCGAGACACCTCAATTCATTAGAACAATACGTTAATTTAAGTGAACGAGTCTTAAATAAATACTTTAGGATCCTTAACGCATATGAAAAATGTGTTTTATCGTAAGCGGATTGAAAACGACTCAAATAGTTGACACTGTACGTTATGTCAGGCCTAGTGCCTGCACTAATATATAAAAGAGCTCCTATCAAATTTCAAAATTTGATGCTAAAATCTGGCTCTGACGCCTTAACAAGTTTAAGATTACTTTCAATAGGTGTACTGTATAAGTTTGCTTTAACTATATCATATTTTCGAGCTAAGGACTCAATATATTTTTCTTGACTTAAGGTCATTACTTTATTTTTCTCATCAAAATTAATATCGATTCCTAAATAAAACGTTACGTTATTCATATCTTTCATTTTAAATTTACTCGACAATTTACGTTTAATTTTAGTTACTACTTCTAAATCGTTGCCACAAATTAGCAAGTCATCTACGAAACGAATAATAAAAACTTGATTTACGTTACTATACTACGTTCAAAGTCCAAGGTAATAATAAAATCGTTAAAACATTCGTACCAATTTCTTGGACTTTCTTTTAGACCATAAAGTGACTTCTTTAATTTTAAAACTTTATTCTCGTTATTTACGTTATTGTAACCGAAGGGCATTTTAATGTAAACTTTGGAGACAACGGCTCCATTTAGAAAAGGGGTTTTGACGTCCATCTGGTGAATGGTGTAACCATTCCTACAACAAAATGACAATAACAACTTAAGGTTGCACGTGCGAGCAACAGGTGAATAAATATCGTCGAGGCTGTCTTCTTGCTGGAAACCTCTTACAACTAAGCGTGCTCGATAAGAGCCATCATCCTTAATCCTGTACACCCACTTAACATCAAGTCCTCTCTTTCCCTGTGGCAAGATTACCTCAGTCCATGTCTCATTCTTTTCAATATTCATCAGTTCCCTATTCATGGCCTCTTGCCACAGCTCTGAATCAGGTCCAGAGATAGCCTCCTGGTAAGACTCAGGGGCGTCAGCAGAACAAACGTTTCCATAAATATAGCTAGATTCGACTAATCTGACCAGTGGCTTTCTATCTCTACTAGATCTACGTAGACTACACTCCTGAGTATCCTGCACTACCCTCACATCCTGTGGTGCCACCTCAGCATCATCGCCCAGTACAGATTCTTGATTGCTTCTCTCTTCGATAGCTTTGTCACCTATGTTATCATTAAGCAAAATACAAGTTACAGGTTCTTCGACGAAACTAACATGGCGAGTATCAATAAACGATTATTAACTAGGACGCGATAACCTTGGTCAGTATAACCCAATAAAATGCCACGATCCGCTTTACAATCCCATTTTGATCTACGTCGAACTTCCGGCACACGAGTAAAAACTCGGCTACCGTACAACCTAAGATTAGTGCAATCAGGTTTACGATTAAAAAATATTTCAAAAGGTATCTTACGCTCAACAGTACTAGCCAACGAACGATCAGTCAAATATGCAGCAGTCATAATACACTCCGGCCAAAAGCAACGATCAACCTTAGCCTCAGCCAAGAGACACCTTGCCATATCCATAAGCGTACGGTTGTACCGCTTAGCGGTTCCATTAAGTTCATTCACGTACGGAATACACGGCCGTAAATAAATACCTTTACTGTAAATAAAATTCTTTACGTTCTGATTAATATACTCGGTACCATTATCTCACCGGATTTCCTTAATTTTCTTATTGGTCAAGTTTTCAACTAAGTTAACATACTGAACAAAACAATCATAAACTTCAGAATTGGCCTTCAAGCAATACATCTTGACCAATTTACTATAATCATCAATGAAAGTTAAAAAGTATTGTTCACCTCCATAGCCGTTGCTATGTGGACCATTAACATCCGTGTGAACAATTTCTAAAATATCATTAGCTTTATTTCTATTATTCTCAAAAGGTAAATTTGCCATCTTATTTTCCAAACAAATGGAACATTTTAGTTCATCTTTTTCCAACAAATTTGGGGCTCCATCTATTAGCCCATCTTTGCAAAGAATTTTGAGTTTATTAAAATTAATATGGCCCAACATCCGATGCCACTTTTCTTTTAAAGTCATTACGTTACTAGAATTTACGTTAATTTTGGATGCTGTCTTATTATTTACGTTAACAGACAGCCTATCAATTTTGTAACTTTCTAACCAATACAATTTATTTTCCAAATTAGCGATGGCAATTAATTCTCGATTACGATTAAAGATCTTTGTTACATTACCGTGCATGACTAGCTTATTCATCTTGGCAATCTTACCACTACTTAGTAAATTTGACTTCATGCCCTGAACAAAATAAACATCCTGAATATTGACAGACGTATATCGACCGTTTACACAGAAACTTGTACAAACATTTCCTATCTTAGTGGCCTGCATAATCCTACCATCACCTAATTTAACGGTAACAGGTTGCTGCAAATCAGTAAAGGTCTCAAATAAAGACTCATCATTAATAATATGATCCGAACAACCACTATCTAAAAGCCACGTTATCAAGTTATCTACGGTCGAAACATGCTCGGAATTAGAATACAAAGAATTTACACGGACATGAAAACAATTTACGTTACTTCGATCACCGTTTAAACCTGCTCGTCGTTGATTCGACCTTCTGAAGCCACGTCCACGAGCACTGCCTCTCAAAACCGGACCGGAATGCGAATTCCAACGACCATGACTCTGACCATTACCATAATCCTGGCCGTTATAGCCACCATTACCATGACTCTGACTAGTGCTGTGACCACTACCGCCAGCATTAACACCTGGACATTTGAACCGCCGATGTCCCTCTTTACCACATTTGAAGCACGTATTCGAGGACTGAAATCTGCCACCATCTTGACTGCCGCAGTTTGCTGCGAAGACTTGTGAGTTGACACCATTATCGACGGATGACGAACCATTACCATTACCATTGCCATTACCAACCTTGGCTCGAACTAGAATCTTCGATTTGAGATACGCCACGACATTTTCGCCTTCCTTGAGCACATCAACCAAGTCGCCCAAGTGAGCCAACGACGCAGGCAATGCACGGATCAAATAGTTTGCCTTCTCTTCCTTGGACACTGTCGCACCAGCCGATTTTAGATCGTTAACAGCCTTTTCAAATTCACCGAAAAATACATTGGCATCTGCACCATCCTCTAAACGGATACTCTCCAACCAACGACGATTGACAATTTGTAATGCCGTAGACTTTTTGAGGTACAAACTGTCGAGTTTGATCAGCATATCGAATGCCGTCTCCTCAGCATACACTAACTCGAGCTGCTCATTAGTGATCGCACTTACAATGTAGTTTTTTGCCTTGCATTCCTTTGGTGCCCATTTCTCGTCCTTGTCAGCTGCGATTTTACGTCGCACAGCCGGATCTTTACATTTCTTAAGATCCAGAAATAGAAGTATTCGAAATTTCCATTTCTCATAATCCGCACAATTAAACAACGGAATCGAAACATCATCACAACGAAACATTTGAGCCATTAAAGATGAGGACGAACTCTTCAGCACTAAAGTTTACACAAAAATCGAATTTTCCAGGAACTTCATCTGGCACCGGCTTTGGCAAAAACAAACTTTAAAATTTATCACCACAATTACTGAATTACGAATTTTACTAGAGCTTTTACTCAAGAATTTACGATTTTGCCATTTTCACAATTTGACCTGCCCAATGGTTATACACGAACAATGAAAAACTACGCTCTGCTATCATGTTGAATATTGTGGATCGATTAAATTATGTGGACGAGAACTTTATCATTCAACGATTTATTCGTAACTGTCAGTTGGTACATTGAAACGTAAGAATTAAACCTACACACGAATACATTAGATAAAGAGGGAAAATATCACAGACGATTAGTGTGACCAAAATGAGATTCTCAACAAGTTGATATAAATTTTGGTGCGGATCGGCCTTGCGGTAGTTCCGATATAGTGATTTTCGTTTTTGTTTTGGGTATAAAATTTCTAATTTTTGACCAATATAGCTGCGAAATTTAAAACAAATATTATAAATTGCTATAAATTTTGGTGCGGATCCTTTGCTCGGTACTTCCGGTAATACTATTTTCGTTTTTATTTCGCCTATAAAATGCCTAATTTTGGACCAATAAAAATGAAATTCGGAAAAAATATTTCTTACGATCTGTTAATAACGTAATAGTAACTGCCTATCTGATTTTACATTTTTCAAAAACCTACTTTTTCTAACGGAGTTGCTGCTGCGTTAGAGTTTTTTTATTTATTATGTCATAAAACTACCATGGGTGGAAGGGGGAAAGCCCCTTCTCATTTATTCAGCTTGACAGCCCTGCTAAGAACCGATTTTAATGAACTTTTTTTTTTAAATGATACCTGGATGGTTGCTGTGATAAATTTTCCTTGTGTTAGTGCAAGTTTGATAGGAGTTTGGTGCTTATTCATTCAGTAGTTTCTGAGAATACTGAAAAATAATAAATTGCTGGAGAGAATTTTTGGTTCATGGTTTTGAGAAAATTACAAAAGGTATAAGTCTGAAATTTTCAAGAACTTTGATGCCAATTGGTCTAGTAATTTCCAAAAAAAAAACTGGAGAAAAAATCCTTGAAAATTGGTTTTTCTAGAATTTTGAAGGAACTACAACGAGGATAATATTGAAATTTTCACGACAGATTTTCCTTATATTAGTGCGAGTCTGCTAGAAGTTTGTTGCTTATTTGTTCGGTAGTTTCGGAGATAATTGGAAAATAAAAAATTGCAGGAACAGTGGTTTTTCTGGAATTTTTGAAGGAAATTGTTAAAAGGATTGAGTTGAAATTTTCAGGATATATTTTCCGTACATATGTGCAAGTCTGATAGAAGTTTGATGAATATTTGTTTAGTAGTTTTCTAGAAGACTGGAAAAAAATTGTGGTTCGTAGTTTTAGGAAAAATTACCAAAGAGATCGGGCTGAAAGTTTCACAATATGGCTGTCTACAGCTACTTTTGCCACAGATTCTACCACCACAAACAAATACGGTAGCTGTTGCAACCACCACTGCTGCCCCTACCTTTATGATGTATTGCCAACAAACAAAATTTTCCCACGGTCTTTACTAGAAGTTCGAATACGTTTTATTCTCTTGACATTGGCCTCTTCATTCACTTTGTTCTACTCCTCAGCATCAATAGTTTTCGTTTTCCTCTTGTTCTTGTTTTTGTTTGTGAATTGTTCGTTGTTTGTGCCACAATTATTTGTTACTTTTTAAACTTGTTATGTTGTTCGGCGTTTGTGCGGCATTTTTTTGTTACTCTTTACATTTGTTACGTTGTTTGTTATAATTTATTGCTTTGGATGCATTTACTTTTCTCTCATTTATGTTGGTGATCATTTTTTTGTGCGTGTGCGTCGCAGCAAGAAGTTGGTCCCAAAGCATATCTGAATATTTATCTACATATCATCAATCCACCAATCAACATCGTCAATTTATCAGTACGTACATCTGTACCAGTACTAGCACTAAACAAGTAAATAATTTTAATGGGGACCTGCCAGATGGAACTACTGGCAGTTTCTTTTTGGCTATGAAATTATCTATTTAGGACTCATATAGCTTTGAAATTTGGACCACAAGGTTACTATAGTAATATACTATAACACAATATCAATTTTTGTGAAGATTTTTGGAATGGTACTTCCAGTTCTGTTATTTTTGTTTTTATTTTTGTCATGAAATGGTTAATTTTTCATGAATACCTACTATATGGAACTCTTTTTTTTTCTTTTCTAATTTGCATGAAATTTTCTTTTTACACAAATTATATTTATATATGTTCTTGTTTTCTTTTTTTTTTTTTTTTATAACTTAATCATATTTCTTTGATTTTATATGATATTGTATGATTATGTACCATACTTTATCATGTTAATTGATTTTTCATTTTGTAAAATAATGCTTTTAAATTTCTCATTGCCGAATATTTCATCAGTAGGTAACAAATTTCATACAATCACATTTATGAGCTTGCAGACAGTTAATATGACCATCAAAATTCATAATTCTTTTCTCTTGAAAACTCAAATTTCTCTAGCGAATCTTACTAAGGTATAGTTTTTTATTTATTATCACTTGGTCTCAGCCTGTGGATTATGAGGACTTGAAAAGTTTCACTTCAACCGTGTGTCTCGCCACACACTCATTTTTTGGGGTATAAAATGCTTAATTTTGGACCAATACCTACGAAATTTGAAACAAATATTTAATATAATTTATTTTAATATAATTATATGTTATTAGTTTTAGTATGAATCAGCGACACGGTACTTCACATACACGTTACAGCTATTTTTGTTTATATTTTGGATATAATTAAAATGCTCTATTTTGAATCAATAGCTACGAAATTTGGAACAAATATTTATTATAATTTATTGTAACAATATGATGGAAATTTCCATGTAGATTGGCATGATGGTAACTACAACATGTACATCCATTTCAGCAAGTTTTCTCAAAACCTACTATTTAAGGTCTTGTGTGAGTTATCGAAGTTAGTGTTGGTTAGATAGTTTTTTGTTTTATAAGAAAACATGATTTTTGGTATAGAAATAAAAATTTCATATATTTTTTATACGCGTACACCAACGGTATTTATGTATACATCTCTATATTTATATAAAAACCAAATAGCAGGGTCACCAAAATCGGTAACGAAAACATTTTTTCAATGACGTAGATGTAGGGCCATGTATGTTCAAATTTTTATCCATTCCATACCCCGTAGACCCAAGAGTGGACAGAATCCGTGAAAAAAATGGGATTTGCAAATCAAATCACATTAGCTCTGTTTAATAGGACTACACCAACTTACCTCAACCTACACCGGGAGGGCGATTCCACAAATGTAGGAATGTTATATGACTTTATGTCTAGTTTTACATGAATATTTCTGGAATATCCCTACCGGTGTAAGTTGGTGTAAGTTAGTGTAGTCCAATCAAACACAGCTATTAGCAAACAGAGGATTCGTGATTTGAATAATCTTTTTACAAACAGTGGAACAATAAATCACAAATCCTATTCCTCTAGTCAGAAAACTCCAAGAAATTCTTAGAAATTTTCAAAAATTCTCAATTTTCAAAACTTTTTTCTTATATCACGGTTAAGCAGA
>WOFM01001118.1:0-14962 GCA_011428145.1 Ericerus pela
AGCGAGTAAACTAGCGTGAAGGTGGAAAATTAATAAAAATATAACTGGACTTTTTCGTTTTCAATAAAAGAAGCTAGTTAACTAGCAGCGAGTAAACTAGAGTGATGGTACTAAAAAAAAATTTTTGTTTTTCAAAAATTTCTAAATTTTTGTTTTCAATATAAAATTTGAAAATTAATTTATGTTAAATACCTTTAAATAGTAGAATATTAATAGAAATATAACTGTAGTTTTTGGATTCCAATAGAAGAAGCTGGTAAATAGCAGCGAGTAAACTAGCGTGATGGTAGAAAATTAATAAAATTATAACTGTAATTTTCCATCTTCATTAAAAGAAGCTAGTAAACTAGCAGCGAGTAAACAAGCAGCGAGTAAACAAGCAGCGAGTAAACTAGCGTGGAGGTGGAAAATTAATAAAAATATAACTGGACTTTTTCATTTTCAATAAAATAAGCTAGTTAACTAGCAGCGAGTAAACTAGCGTGATGGTACAAAATTAAAATTTTAGTTTTTCAAAAATTTGTAAATTTTGGTTTTCAATATAAAATTTGAAAATTAAATTATGTTATATATTTGTAAATAGTAGAATATAATTAGAAATATAACTAGATTTTTTTTTTTCATTAAAAGAAGCTAGTAAACTAGCAGCGAGTAAACTAGCATGATGGTAGAAAATTAATAAAATTATAACTGTACATTTTAATTTTCATTAAAAGAAGCTAGTAAACTAGCAGCGAGTAAACTAGCATGAAGGTGGAAAATTAATAAAAATATAACTGGACTTTTTCGTTTTCAATAAAAGAAGCTAGTTAACTAGCAGCGAGTAAACAAGCAGCGAGTAAACTAGCGTGATGGTACAAAATTAAAATTTTTGTTTTTCAAAAATTTGTAAATTTTGGTTTTCAATATAAAATTTGAATATTAATTTATGTTAAATATCTTTAAATAGTAGAATATTAATCGAAATATAACTGGAATTTTTGGATTTTGTTAGATGAAGCTAGTAAAATAGCAGCGAGTAAACTAGTGTGATGGTAGAAAATTAATAAAATTATAACTGTACTTTTTCATTTTCATTAAAAGAAGCTAGTAAACTAGCAGCGAGTAAACAAGCAGCGAGTAAACTGGCGTGATGGTACAAAATTAAAATTTTTGTTTTTCAAAAATTTGTAAATTTTGGTTTTCAATATAAAATTTGAAAATTAATTTGTTATATATTTGTAAATAGTAGAATATTAATAGAAATATAACTAGAGGTTTTTTTTTTCAATAAAAGAAGCTAGTTAACTAGCAGCGAGTAAACTAGCGTGATGGTACAAAATTAAAATTTTTGTTTTTCGAAAATTTGTAAATTTTGGTTTTCAATATAAAATTTGAAAATTAATTTATGTTATACATTTATAAATAATAGAATATAATTAGAAATATAACTACAGTTTTTTTTCATTAAAAGAAGCTAGTAAACTAGCAGCGAGTAAACTAGCATGATGGTACAAAATTATAATTTTTGTTTTTCAAAAATTTGTAAATTTTGGTTTTCAATATAAAATTTGAAAATTAATTTATGTTATATATTTGTAAATAGTAGAATATAATTAGAAATATAACTAGATTTTTTTTCATTAAAAGAAGCTAGTAAACTAGCAGCAAGTAAACAAGCAGCGAGTAAACTAGCATGAAGATGGAAAATTAATAAAAATATAACTGGACTTTTTCGTTTTCAATAAAAGAAGCTAGTTAACTAGCAGTGAGTAAACTAGAGTGATATTACAAAATAAAAATTTTTGTTTTTCAAAAATTTCTAAATTTTGGTTTTCAATATAAAATTTGAAAATTAATTTATGTTAAATACCTTTAAATAGTAGAATATTAATAGAAATATAACTGTAGTTTTTGGATTTCAATAGAAGAAGCTGGTAAAATAGCAGCGAGTAAACTAGCGTGATGGTAGAAAATTAATAAAATTATAACTGTAATTTTCCATCTTCATTAAAAGAAGCTAGTAAACTAGCAGCGAGAAAACAAGCAGCGAGTAAACTAGCATGAAGGTGGAAAATTAATAAAAATATAACTGGACTTTTTCATTTTCAATAAAATAAGCTAGTTAACTAGCAGCGAGTAAACAAGCAGCGAGTAAACTAGTGTGATGGTACAAAATTAAAATTTTTGTTTTTCAAAAATTTGTAAATTTTTGTTTTCAATATAAAATTTGAAAATTAATTTATGTTATATATTTGTAAATAGTAGAATATTAATAGAAATATAACTAGAGTTTTTTTTTCTTTAAAAGAAGCTAGTAAACTAGCAGCGAGTAAACTAGCATGATGGTAGAAAATTAATAAAATTATAACTGTACTTTTTAATTTTCATTAAATGAAGCTAGTAAACTAGCGTGATGTGTACAAAATTAAAATTTTTGTTTTTCAAAAATTTGTAAATTTTGGTTTTCAGTATAAAATTTGAAAATTAATTTATGTTAAATATCTTTAAATAGTAGAATATTAATAGAAACATAACTAGAGTTTTTTTTTCATTAAAAGAAGCTAGTAAACTAGCAGCGAGTAAACAAGCAGCGAGTAAACAAGCAGCGAGTAAACTAGCGTGGAGGTGGAAAATTAATAAAAATATAACTGGACTTTTTCATTTTCAATAAAATAAGCTAGTTAACTAGCAGCGAGTAAACTAGCGTGATGGTACAAAATTAAAATTTTAGTTTTTCAAAAATTTGTAAATTTTGGTTTTCAATATAAAATTTGAAAATTAAATTATGTTATATATTTGTAAATAGTAGAATATAATTAGAAATATAACTAGATTTTTTTTTTTCATTAAAAGAAGCTAGTAAACTAGCAGCGAGTAAACTAGCATGATGGTAGAAAATTAATAAAATTATAACTGTACATTTTAATTTTCATTAAAAGAAGCTAGTAAACTAGCAGCGAGTAAACTAGCATGAAGGTGGAAAATTAATAAAAATATAACTGGACTTTTTCGTTTTCAATAAAAGAAGCTAGTTAACTAGCAGCGAGTAAACAAGCAGCGAGTAAACTAGCGTGATGGTACAAAATTAAAATTTTTGTTTTTCAAAAATTTGTAAATTTTGGTTTTCAATATAAAATTTGAATATTAATTTATGTTAAATATCTTTAAATAGTAGAATATTAATCGAAATATAACTGGAATTTTTGGATTTTGTTAGATGAAGCTAGTAAAATAGCAGCGAGTAAACTAGTGTGATGGTAGAAAATTAATAAAATTATAACTGTACTTTTTCATTTTCATTAAAAGAAGCTAGTAAACTAGCAGCGAGTAAACAAGCAGCGAGTAAACTGGCGTGATGGTACAAAATTAAAATTTTTGTTTTCAAAAATTTGTAAATTTTGGTTTTCAATATAAAATTTGAAAATTAAATTATGTTATATATTGTAAATAGTAGAATATAATTAGAAATATAAATAGATTTTTTTTTTTCATTAAAAGAAGCTAGTAAACTAGCAGCGAGTAAACTAGCATGATGGTAGAAAATTAATAAAATTATAACTGTACATTTTAATTTTCATTAAAAGAAGCTAGTTAACTAGCAGCGAGTAAAACTAGCGTGATGGTACAAAATTAAAATTTTAGTTTTTCAAAATTTGTAAATTTTGGTTTTCAGTATAAAATTTGAAAATTAATTTATGTTAACTATCTTTAAATAGTAGAATATTAATAGAAACATAACTAGAGTTTTTTTTTCATTAAAAGAAGCTAGTAAACCTAGCAGCGAGTAAACAAGCAGCGAGTAAACAAGCAGCGAGTAACTAGCGTGGAGGTGGAAAATTAATAAAAATATAACTGGACTTTTTCATTTTCAATAAAATAAGCTAGTTAACTAGCAGCGAGTAGACTAGCCTGATGGTACAAAATTAAAATTTTAGTTTTTCAAAAATTTGTAAATTTTGGTTTTCAATATAAAATTTGAAAATTAAATTATGTTATATATTTGTAAATAGTAGAATATAATTAGAAATATAACTAGATTTTTTTTTTTCATTAAAGAAGCTAGTAAACTAGCAGCGAGTAAAACTAGCATGATGGTAGAAAATTAATTAAAATTATAACTGTACATTTAATTTTCATTAAAAGAAGCTAGTAAACTAGCAGCGAGTAAACTAGCATGAAGGTGGAAAATTAATAAAAATATAACTGGACTTTTTCGTTTTCAATAAAAGAAGCTAGTTAACTAGCAGCGAGTAAACAAGCAGCGAGTAAACTAGCGTGATGGTACAAAATTAAAATTTTGTTTTTCAAAAATTTGTAAATTTTGGTTTTCAATATAAAATTTGAATATTAATTTATGTTAAATATCTTTAAATAGTAGAATATTAATCGAAATATAACTGGAATTTTTGGATTTTGTTAGATGAAGCTAGTAAAATAGCAGCGAGTAAACTAGTGTGATGGTAGAAAATTAATAAATTATAACTGTACTTTTTCATTTTCATTAAAAGAAGCTAGTAAACTAGCAGCGAGTAAACAAGCAGCGAGTTAAACTGGCGTGATGGTACAAAATTAAAATTTTTGTTTTTCAAAAATTTGTAAATTTTGGTTTTCAATATAAAATTTGAAAATTAATTTGTTATATATTGTAAATAGTAGAATATTAATAGAAATATAACTAGAGGTTTTTTTTTTCAATAAAAGAAGCTAGTTAACTAGCAGCGAGTAAAACTAGCATGATGGTACAAATTAAATTTTGTTTTTCGAAAATTTGTAAATTTTTGGTTTTCAATATAAAATTTGAAAATTAATTTATGTTATACATTTATAAATAATAGAATATAATTAGATATATAACTACAGTTTTTTTTCATTAAAGAAGCTAGTAAACTAGCAGCGAGGTAAACTAGCATGATGGTACAAAATTATAATTTTTGTTTTTCAAAAATTTGTAAATTTTGGTTTTCAATATAAAATTTGAAAATTAATTTATGTTATATATTTGTAAATAGTAGAATATAATAGAAATATAACTAGAGTTTTTTTTCATTAAAAGAAGCTAGTAAACTAGCAGCAAGTAAACAAGCAGCGAGTAAACTAGCATGAAGGTGGAAAATTAATAAAAATATAACTGGACTTTTTCGTTTTCAATAAAAGAAGCTAGTTAACTAGCAGTGAGTAAACTAGAGTGATATTACAAAATAAAAATTTTTGTTTTTCAAAATTTCTAAATTTTGGTTTTCAATATAAAATTTGAAAATTAATTTATGTTAAATACCTTTAAATAGTAGAATATTAATAGAATTATAACTGTAGTTTTTGGATTTCAATAGAAGAAGCTGGTAAAATAGCAGCGAGTAAACTAGCGTGATGGTAGAAAATTAATAAAATTATAACTGTAATTTTCCATCTTCATTAAAAGAAGCTAGTAAACTAGCAGCGAGAAAACAAGCAGCGAGTAAACTAGCATGAAGGTGGAAAATTAATAAAAATATAACTGGACTTTTTCATTTCAATAAAATAAGCTAGTTAACTAGCAGCGAGTAAACAAGCAGCGAGTAAACTAGTGTGATGGTACAAATTAAAATTTTGTTTTTTCAAAATTTGTAAATTTTTGTTTTCAATATAAATTTGAAAATTAATTTATGTTATAATATTTGTAAATAGTAGAATATTAATAGAAATATACCTAGAGTTTTTTTTTCTTTAAAAGAAGCTAGTAAACTAGCAGCGAGGTAAAACTAGCATGATGGTAGAAAATTAATAAAATTATAACTGTACTTTTTAATTTTCATTAACTGAAGCTAGTAAACTAGCGTGATGTGTACAAAATTAAAATTTTTGTTTTTCAAAATTTGTAAATTTTGGTTTTCAGTATAAAATTTGAAAATTAATTATGTTAAATATCTTTAAATAGTAGAATAGTAATAGAACATAACTAGAGTTTTTTTTTCATTAAAGAAGCTAGTAACTAGCAGCGGAGTAAACTAGTATGATGGTACAAATTATAATTTTTGTTTTTCAAAAATTTGTAAATTTTGGTTTTCAGTATAAAATTTGAAAATTAATTTATGTTTAAATATCTTTAAATAGTAGAATATTAATAGAAACATAACTAGAGTTTTTTTTCATTAAAAGAAGCTAGTAAACTAGCAGCGAGTAAACTATGCGTGATGTACAAAATTAAAATTTTTGTTTTTCAAAAATTTATAAATTTTGGTTTTCAGTATAAAATTTGAAAATAATTTATGTTAAATATCTTTAAATAGTAGAATATTATAGAAATATAACTGTAATTTTGGACTTCAATAGAAAAGCTAGTAAAATAGCAGCGAGTAAACTTGAATGATGATAGAAAATTAATAAAATTAGAACTGTACTTTTCATTTCATTTCCATTAAAAGAAAGCTAGTAAACACTAGCAGTGAGTAAACAAGCTGCGAGTAAACTAGCGTGATAAGTACAAATTAAAAATTTTTGTTTTTCACAAAATTTGTAATTTTGGTTTCAAATATAAAATTGAAAATTAATTAATGTTATATATTTGAAATAGTAGAATATTAATAGAATATAACTAGAGTTTTTTTCATTAAAAGAAGCTAGTAAACCTAAGCAGCAAGTAAAAACTAGCGTGAAGGTGGAAAATTAATAAAATATAACTGGACTTTTCGTTTTCAATAAAAGAAGCTAGTTAACTAGCAGCGAGTAAACTAGAGTGATGGTACAAAATAAAAATTTTTGTTTTTCAAAAATTCTAAATTTTGGTTTTCAATATAAAATTTGAAAATTAATTTATGTTAAATACCTTTAAATAGTAGAATATTACTAGAATATAACTGTAGTTTTTGGATTCCAATAGACGAAGCTGGTAAAATAGAAGCGGAGTAAACTAGCGTGATGGTTAGAAAATTACTAAAATTCTAACTGTAATTTTCCATCTTCATTAAAAGAAGCTAGTAAACTAGCAGCGAGTAAACTAGCAGCGAGTAACCTAGCGTGATGGTCCAAAATTAAATTTTTGTTTTTCAAACATTTGTAAATTTTGGTTTTCCATATAAAATTTGAAAATTAATATATGTTATATTTGTAAATAGTAGAAATTAATAGAAATATAATTAGTTTTTTTTTCATTAAAAGAAGCTAATAAACTAGCATGATGGTAGAAAATTAATAAAATTACAACTGTACTTTGAATTTTTATTAAAAGAAGCTAGTAAACTAGCAGCGAGTAACAAGCAGCAAGTAACTAGCGTGAAGGTGGAAAATTAATAAAAAATAACTGGACTTTTTCGTTTTCAATAAAAGAAGCTAGTTAACTAGCAGCAAGTAAACTAGAGTGATGGTACAAAATAAAAATTTTTGTTTTTCAAAAATTTGTAAATTTTGGTTTTCAATATAAAATTTGAAAATTAATTTATGTTAAATACCTCTAAATAGTAGAATATTATAAAATATAACTGTAGTTTTTGGATTTCAATAGAAAAGCTGGTAAAATAGCAGCGAGTAAACTAGCGTGATGGTAGAAAATTAATAAAATTATAACTGATTTTCCATCTTCATTAAAAGAAGCTAGTAAACTCGCAGCGCGGTAAACAAGCAGCTAGTAAAATAGAGTGAAGGTGGAAAATAATAAAAATATAACTGGACTTTTTCATTTCATAAAAAAAGCTAAGCTAGTAACTAGCAGCGAGTAAACTAGCGTGATGGTACAAAATTTAAAATTTTTGTTTTCAAAAATTTGTAAATTTTGGTTTTCAATATAAAATTTGAAAATTAATTTGTTATATTGAAATAGTAGAATATTAATAGAAATATAACTAGAAGTTTTTTTTTCAATAAAAGAAGCTAGTAAACTAGCGTGAAGGTGGAAAATTAATAAAAATATAACTGGATTTTCGTTTTCAATAAAAGAAGCTAGTTAACCAGCAGCGAGTAAAACTAGCATGATGGTACAAAATTAAAATTTGTTTTCGAAAATTTGTAAATTTTGGTTTTCTATATAAAATTTGAAAATTAATTTATGTTATATTGTAAATAGTAGAATATAATTAGAAATATAACTAGAGTTTTTTTTCATTAAAGGAAGCTAGTAAACTAGCAGCAAGTAAACAAGCAGCGAGTAAACTAGCGTGAAGGTGGGAAAAATAAAAATATAACTGGATTTTTCGTTTTCAATAAAAGAAGCTAGTTAACTAGCAGCGAGTAAACTAGAGTGATGATGTACTAAAAAAAATTTTTGTTTTCAAATTTCTAAATTTTTGTTTCATATATAAAATTTGAAATTAATTTATGTTAAACTACCTTTAAATAGTAGAATTTAATAGAAATATAACTGTAGTTTTTGGATTCCAATAGAAGAAGCTGGTAAAATAGCAGCGAGTAAACTAGCGTGATGGTAGAAAATTAATAAAATTATAACTGTAATTTTCCATCTTCATTAAAAGAAGCTAGTAAACTAGCAGCGAGTAAACAAGCAGCGAGTAAACAAGCAGCGAGTAAACTAGCGTGGAGGTGGAAAATTAATAAAAATATAACTGGACTTTTTCATTTTCAATAAAATAAGCTAGTTAACTAGCAGCGAGTAAACTAGCGTGATGGTACAAAATTAAAATTTTAGTTTTTCAAAAATTTGTAAATTTTGGTTTTCAATATAAAATTTGAAAATTAAATTATGTTATATATTTGTAAATAGTAGAATATAATTAGAAATATAACTAGATTTTTTTTTTTCATTAAAAGAAGCTAGTAAACTAGCAGCGAGTAAACTAGCATGATGGTAGAAAATTAATAAAATTATAACTGTACATTTTAATTTTCATTAAAAGAAGCTAGTAAACTAGCAGCGAGTAAACTAGCATGAAGGTGGAAAATTAATAAAAATATAACTGGACTTTTTCGTTTTCAATAAAAGAAGCTAGTTAACTAGCAGCGAGTAAACAAGCAGCGAGTAAACTAGCGTGATGGTACAAAATTAAAATTTTTGTTTTTCAAAAATTTGTAAATTTTGGTTTTCAATATAAAATTTGAATATTAATTTATGTTAAATATCTTTAAATAGTAGAATATTAATCGAAATATAACTGGAATTTTTGGATTTTGTTAGATGAAGCTAGTAAAATAGCAGCGAGTAAACTAGTGTGATGGTAGAAAATTAATAAAATTATAACTGTACTTTTTCATTTTCATTAAAAGAAGCTAGTAAACTAGCAGCGAGTAAACAAGCAGCGAGTAAACTGGCGTGATGGTACAAAATTAAAATTTTTGTTTTTCAAAAATTTGTAAATTTTGGTTTTCAATATAAAATTTGAAAATTAATTTGTTATATTTGTAAATAGTAGAATATTAATAGAAATATAACTAGAGGTTTTTTTTTTCAATAAAAGAAGCTAGTTAACTAGCAGCGAGTAAACTAGCGTGATGGTACAAAATTAAAATTTTTGTTTTTCGAAAATTTGTAAATTTTGGTTTTCAATATAAAATTTGAAAATTAATTTATGTTATACATTTATAAATAATAGAATATAATTAGAAATATAACTACAGTTTTTTTTCATTAAAAGAAGCTAGTAAACTAGCAGCGAGTAAACTAGCATGAAGATGGAAAATTAATAAAATATAACTGGACTTTTTCGTTTTCAATAAAAGAAGCTAGTTAACTAGCAGTGAGTAAACTAGAGTGATATTACAAAATAAAAATTTTTGTTTTTCAAAAATTTCTAAATTTTGGTTTTCAATATAAAATTTGAAAATTAATTTATGTTAAATACCTTTAAATAGTAGAATATTAATAGAAATATAACTGTAGTTTTTGGATTTCAATAGAAGAAGCTGGTAAAATAGCAGCGAGTAAACTAGCGTGATGGTAGAAAATTAATAAAATTATAACTGTAATTTTCCATCTTCATTAAAAGAAGCTAGTAAACTAGCAGCGAGAAAACAAGCAGCGAGTAAACTAGCATGAAGGTGGAAAATTAATAAAATATAACTGGACTTTTTCATTTTCAATAAAATAAGCTAGTTAACTAGCAGCGAGTAAACAAGCAGCGAGTAAACTAGTGTGATGGTACAAAATTAAAATTTTTGTTTTTCAAAAATTTGTAAATTTTTGTTTTCAATATAAAATTTGAAAATTAATTTATGTTATATATTTGTAAATAGTAGAATATTAATAGAAATATAACTAGAGTTTTTTTTTCTTTAAAGAAGCTAGTAAACTAGCAGCGAGTAAACTAGCATGATGGTAGAAAATTAATAAAATTATAACTGTACTTTTTAATTTTCATTAAATGAAGCTAGTAAACTAGCGTGATGTGTACAAAATTAAAATTTTTGTTTTTCAAAAATTTGTAAATTTTGGTTTTCAGTATAAAATTTGAAAATTAATTTATGTTAAATATCTTTAAATAGTAGAAATTAATAAAAACATAACTAGAGTTTTTTTTTCATTAAAGAAGCTAGTAACTAGCAGCGAGTAAACAAGCAGCGAGTAAACACAGCAGCGAGTAAACTAGCGTGGAGGTGGAAAATTAATAAAAATATAACTGGACTTTTTCATTTCATAAAATAAGCTAGTTAACTAGCAGCGAGTAAACTAGCGTGATGGTACAAAATTAAAATTTTAGTTTTTCAAAAATTTGTAAATTTTGGTTTTCAATATAAAATTTGAAAATTAAATTATGTTATATATTTGTAAATAGTAGAATATAATTAGAAATATAACTAGATTTTTTTTTTTCATTAAAAGAAGCTAGTAAACTAGCAGCGAGTAAACTAGCATGATGGTAGAAAATTAATAAAATTATAACTGTACATTTTAATTTTCATTAAAAGAAGCTAGTAAACTAGCAGCGAGTAAACTAGCATGAAGGTGGAAAATTAATAAATATAACTGGACTTTTTCGTTTTCAATAAAAGAAGCTAGTTAACTAGCAGCGAGTAAACAAGCAGCGAGTAAACTAGCGTGATGGTACAAAATTAAAATTTTTGTTTTTCAAAAATTTGTAAATTTTGGTTTTCAATATAAAATTTGAATATTAATTTATGTTAAATATCTTTAAATAGTAGAATATTAATCGAAATATAACTGGAATTTTTGGATTTTGTTAGATGAAGCTAGTAAAATAGCAGCGAGTAAACTAGTGTGATGGTAGAAAATTAATAAAATTATAACTGTACTTTTCATTTTCATTAAAAGAAGCTAGTAAACTAGCAGCGAGTAAACAAGCAGCGAGTAAACTGGCGTGATGGTACAAAATTAAAATTTTGTTTTTCAAAAATTTGTAAATTTTGGTTTTCAATATAAAATTTGAAAATTAAATTATGTTATATATTTGTAAATAGTAGAATATAATTAGAAATATAACTAGATTTTTTTTTTTCATTAAAAGAAGCTAGTAAACTAGCAGCGAGTAAACTAGCATGATGGTAGAAAATTAATAAAATTATAACTGTACATTTTAATTTTCATTAAAAGAAGCTAGTTAACTAGCAGCGAGTAAACTAGCGTGATGGTACAAAATTAAAATTTTAGTTTTTCAAAAATTTGTAAATTTTGGTTTTCAAAATAAAATTTGAAAATTAATTTATGTTAAATATCTTTAAATAGTAGAATATTAATAGAAACATAACTAGAGTTTTTTTTTCATTAAAAGAAGCTAGTAAACTAGCAGCGAGTAAACAAGCAGCGAGTAAACAAGCAGCGAGTAAACTAGCGTGGAGGTGGAAAATTAATAAAATATAACTGGACTTTTTCATTTTCAATAAAATAAGCTAGTTAACTAGCAGCGAGTAACTAGCGTGATGGTACAAAATTAAAATTTTAGTTTTTCAAAAATTTTTAAATTCTGGTTTTCAAAATAAAATTTGAAAATCAAATAATGTTATATATTTGTAAATAGTAGAATATAATTAGAAATATAACTAGATTTTTTTTTTCATTAAAAGAAGCTAGTAAACTAGCAGCGAGTAAACTAGCATGATGGTAGAAAATTAATAAAATTATAACTGTACATTTAATTTTCATTAAAAGAAGCTAGTAAACTAGCAGCGAGTAAACTAGCATGAAGGTGGAAAATTAATAAAAATATAACTGGACTTTTTCGTTTTCAATAAAAGAAGCTAGTTAACTAGCAGCGAGTAAACAAGCAGCGAGTAAACTAGCTGTGATGGTACAAAATTAAAATTTTTGTTTTTCAAAAATTTGTAAATTTTGGTTTTCAATATAAAATTTGAATATTAATTTATGTTAAATATCTTTAAATAGTAGAATATTAATCGAAATATAACTGGAATTTTTGGATTTTGTTAGATGAAGCTAGTAAAATAGCAGCGAGTAAACTAGTGTGATGGTAGAAAATTAATAAAATTATAACTGTACTTTTTCATTTTCATTAAAAGAAGCTAGTAAACTAGCAGCGAGTAAACAAGCAGCGAGTAGTAAACTGGCGTGATGGTACAAAATTAAAATTTTTGTTTTTCAAAAATTTGTAAATTTTGGTTTTCAATATAAAATTTGAAAATTAATTTGTTATATATTTGTAAATAGTAGAATATTAATAGAAATATAACTAGAGGTTTTTTTTTTCAATAAAAGAAGCTAGTTAACTAGCAGCGAGTAAACTAGCATGATGGCAAAATTAAAATTTGTTTTTCGATTTGTAAATTTTTTTTCAATATAAAATTTGAAAATTAATTTATGTTATACATTTATAAATAATAGAATATAATTAGAAATATAACTACAGTTTTTTTTCATTAAAAGAAGCTAGTAAACTAGCAGCGAGTAAACTAGCATGATGGTACAAAATTATAATTTTTGTTTTTCAAAAATTTGTAAATTTTGGTTTTCAATATAAAATTTGAAAATTAATTTATGTTATATATTTGTAAATAGTAGAATATAATTAGAAATATAACTAGAGTTTTTTTCATTAAAAGAAGCTAGTAAACTAGCAGCAAGTAAACAAGCAGCGAGTAAACTAGCATGAGATGGAAAATTAATAAAAATATAACTGGACTTTTTCGTTTTCAATAAAAGAAGCTAGTTAACTAGCAGTGAGTAAACTAGAGTGATATTACAAAATAAAAATTTTTGTTTTTCAAAAATTTCTAAATTTTGGTTTTCAATATAAAATTTGAAAATTAATTTATGTTAAATACCTTTAAATAGTAGAATATTAATAGAAATATAACTGTAGTTTTTGGATTTCAATAGAAGAAGCTGGTAAATAGCAGCGAGTAAACTAGCGTGATGGTAGAAAATTAATAAAATTATAACTGTAATTTTCCATCTTCATTAAAAGAAGCTAGTAAACTAGCAGCGAGAAAAAAGCAGCGGAGTAAACTAGCATGAAGGTGGAAAATTAATAAAAATATAACTGGACTTTTTCATTTTCAATAAAATAAGCTAGTTAACTAGCAGCGAGTAAACAAGCAGCGAGTAAACTAGTGTGATGGTACAAAATTAAAATTTTTGTTTTTCAAAAATTTGTAAATTTTTGTTTTCAATATAAAATTTGAAAATTAATTTATGTTATATATTTGTAAATAGTAGAATATTAATAGAAATATAACTAGAGTTTTTTTTTCTTTAAAAGAAGCTAGTAAACTAGCAGCGAGTAAACTAGCATGATGGTAGAAAATTAATAAAATTATAACTGTACTTTTTAATTTTCATTAAATGAAGCTAGTAAACTAGCGTGATGTGTACAAAATTAAAATTTTTGTTTTTCAAAAATTTGTAAATTTTGGTTTTCAGTATAAAATTTGAAAATTAATTTATGTTAAATATCTTTAAATAGTAGAATATTAATAGAAACATAACTAGAGTTTTTTTTTCATTAAAAGAAGCTAGTAACTAGCAGCGAGTAAACAAGCAGCGAGTAAACAAGCAGCGAGTAAACTAGCGTGGAGGTGGAAAATTAATAAAAATATAACTGGACTTTTTCATTTTCAATAAATAAGCTAGTTAACTAGCAGCGAGTAAACTAGCGTGATGGTACAAATGAAAATTTTAGTTTTTCAAAAATTTGTAAATTTTGGTTTTCAATAAAATTTGAAAATTAAATTATGTTATATATTTGTAAATAGTAGAATATAATTAGAAATATAACTAGATTTTTTTTTTCATTAAAAGAAGCTAGTAAACTAGCAGCGAGTAAACTAGCATGATGGTAGAAAATTAATAAAATTATAACTGTACATTTTAATTTTCATTAAAAGAAGCTAGTAAACTAGCAGCGAGTAAACTAGCATGAAGGTGGAAAATTAATAAAATATAACTGGACTTTTTCGTTTTCAATAAAAGAAGCTAGTTAACTAGCAGCGAGTAAACAAGCAGCGAGTAAACTAGCGTGATGGTACAAAATTAAAATTTTTGTTTTTCAAAAATTTGTAAATTTTGGTTTTCATATAAAATTTGAATATTAATTTATGTTAAATATCTTTAAATAGTAGAATATTAATCGAAATATAACTGGAATTTTTGGATTTTGTTAGATGAAGCTAGTAAAATGCAGCGAGTAAACTAGTGTGATGGTAGAAAATTAATAAAATTATAACTGTACTTTTTCATTTTCATTAAAAGAAGCTAGTAAACTAGCAGCGAGTAAACAAGCAGCGAGTAAACTGGCGTGATGGTAAAATTAAAATTTTTGTTTTTCAAAAATTTGTAAATTTTGGTTTTCAATATAAAATTGAAAATTAAATTATGTTATATATTTGTAATGTAGAATAAATTACGAAATCTAACTAGATTTTTTTTTTCATTAAAAGAGCTAGTAAACTAGCAGCGAGTAAACTAGCATGATGGTAAAAATTAATAAAATTATAACTGTACTTTTAATTTTCATTAAAAGAAGCTAGTTAACTAGCAGCGAGTTAGTTAAACTAGCGTGATGTACTTACAAATTAAAATTTAGTTTTTCAAAATTTGTAAACTTTTGGTTTTCAGTCTAAAATTTGAAAAATTAATTTATGTTAAATA